>JAQZBX010003637.1:0-64330 GCA_029593785.1 Cabassous unicinctus
CTTTAAAAAAAAAAAAAAAGAGTAGGCGTTCCAAGCTGGGGAACTAGAATGCACGAAGTGCACACAACAGGAAGGAATGTGGCGCACTCAAGGCACTGAAAGAAGGGCAGCATGAGAGATGCAAGATGAGGCTGAGAGGAAGATAGCAAGCAGCCTCAAGGGTGCCAGGGACCAGAGGACACAGGCTCCACCTCAGACCGTAGAGAGGTGGCCTCCCAGGCCTCACAGTGACTGGCACATGTCTGTTTCAGAGGGTCTCTGCTCCACATGGCCCATGTGAACACTTTGCCTCTGTCCATTGAGTTCCCATTGTCCCCTCTACTCTCTCCTCTATTAACCTCTCCCTCACCCTGCCCATCACCAGCCCCTGCTCGATTGTCCACTTCAACCGCCCCTCTCCATCACCATCCCAACTTACCCCGGGCAACTGGACCTCAGTCTGTAAGACAACATCCCGCCCCTAAAGAAAAGACCATGCACACATCAGAAGACCCACCACTTCTGGCGAGATCAGCCACGGGCTGCGCCAGGCCCCCTCCTTACAAATGTTTTCATCCAATCCTCACAGCGATCCTAATGGATAGCTACTATCATTCCAATTTTACAGTTTGAGGAGACTGAGGCTTAGAGAGAGTAATGTGCTCAGGATTACATAGCTAGGAACTGGTTGCGCCAAGACTAGCTTCTATGTGGCCACAGGGACTGCACTGTACCGATGTCGTGGCTGCTCTTCAAGAGCCTTCAAACTGAGCACACCCTTGTGTCCACTCCTAAAGAAATAACCTTGGATATCTGCAAAAATTGAGCCACAGGGATATTTGCAGCATTGATTATAACGGCAAAAAAAAATTTTTAGAAACAAACCAAAGGTCCAGCAATACAGGATTGGTTCAATTAAGGTATGTTTATAACTAGAATCCTATATGACTAACATTTGAAGTGATCACATGAAAGAGCATTTAATGACACGGAAGGCTGTTCACCATCCACCACGTGGAAAAAGCAGGTTACAAAACAGTATGATTGCACTTTTTTAAAAAGGACAGTGCGTAAAGAGGATAAAACTAAAGCGTATATTGGAACGGCAGAGTCAACAATGTTGACAGTGGTTCTCTCTGTGTTGGACTTACAGGTGATTTTTATTTTCTTTATTTTGCTTATCTGAATTTTCTAAGGCTTCCACCATGAACATCTATTTCTTTTGGAAAGAAGAAGGAAAGCAAAAAATAAGTTATTTTTTTTAAATGTGGGGGCGTATTTGAGTCTTTCCATTTATTATGTTTTGTTATCTATTTAAAAAAACAAACCTACTGCTTTGCTGGGAACATTTGAAAAATATTTTCTTCTTACTGCAAAAGCAATATGAACTTGCCAAAAACAAATAAATCAGGATAAACAACTTTAAACTTTTTGTTTAAAGTATAAACAAGAAAAAAAAAAAAAGCGCGCACACTCCCTCCTCCCCAGGGACAACCAATATTAGCACTTTCATGATTCTTCATAAGCTCCATTTTTATAAGATGGTTTCTACCTTTGAGCTCTACTCTGGGGACTCTTCAGGATGTACCAGGTTGCTATTACCGGAAATAAGAGTTTGGAATGAGGCTTACAGATTGCCCTGTGACTCCCTAAACCATCCCCAAACTGGATCTGCTAAGCTGGCAGTCCACCCAGGATTGGGTGGCAGTCCACCCAGGTCCACCCAGGTCTCAGGGAATCCACGAGTAACAATTTACTTCTCCGTAGCCTCCCCTGCGCCCTAGCCTGTTCTAGAGTGTGAAAATCCTCGGGTGTCCCAGGGACAAGAGCTGTCAAGCGCGAGGACCATAAGAATGATTCCCAACGTGCTTGGAATTGCAACACCTTACCATGTTTGATTTGGAAACGCTCCCTCCCCCTTCAAACAGAACGCACAGAAATACATACAGTATTTGCATATTCCATTTAGTATTTTTCCACACGTAGTTGAAGGGAATTAAGATTAATTTGGCTTGAAGAGTATCATAACCTCCTTCCCCGCACCCCTGGCAATGAACGTTGGGAACGGTGGCTTGGAGGAGCTGCGCCAGCAGGTTCTGCCCTGGGGGAGACCCTACCAGGCCACAGCAGGGCAGGGTGTCTCTGGGCCTTTCCCGCCCCCCCCCACACACACACACCCCAATGCACACACACTCAACAACAGGTTTCTAAGGCCCACCCTGTCCTACTAAAGTTCTCTGTCCCCCTCCCACCCCCCTTGAAAGGAGAGGTGAAGAGACAGTGAATGCACCGGCAGGAGGAGCCTAGAGCTCCTGGCAGCCAGCGCCACTGGGTCCACACCCTCAGCACAGCCCTCAGGCAGCAAATGTTCCTAGAGCAGATGTGCAAGTCAGACCATCCCTGCTTTCCTCAGATGTTGTGTTATCAAGCCCCGGCCCAGCCCCAGCAGCCCCTTCCCCCCCGACCTCCAGAAACTGAGCTGATCGCATTGCTGTTCAATACGTTCAGTCTTTCTTGAAACTTCACATTTTGGAGACACTCCTCCTTTATAGGTGGCTGTTCTCACCAATAATAATAACTGTAGTGTCTGTTTATTGTTTGTTATGTGCCAGGCCTTTTATAAATGCATAATGCATGCAGCAGTCTTTTGACATAGACACAATTATCCCTACTTCTCACATGAGAAAACGGAGGCTCTGCAAAGTAGAGTGATTTGTCCAGGGTCACACAACTATTGACAGACACAGGAATCAAAGCTCATGCATTGCCCCCAAAGGGAACCGAGAGGTAATATAATCTGCCTCATTCCATTTACAAGATGACTGAGCTGTGATGGAAAATTCATTTACAAATAGTTCTACAGCACTTACTATGTACCAGGCACTGTTCTGTGTGCTTTACAAACATTAACTCAATTTTTCCTCATCATGTGGCTATGAGATGGGCACTACTACTACAGATGAGAAAACAGAGGCACAGAGAGGAGAGTTAACTTGCCCAAGGTCACACAGCTTGTAAGTGGTGGAGTTGGGATTTGAACCTGACTCCAGAGCGGTGCTGCTTCTCCAATCCCAGGGGCAGAGGTTCCTGTCCTCTGATTCTTTGTCTTTTGACTTTTCAACATCACCACCCTCTTCATCTTCCCTCCACTTCAAACTTCCTCATCCCACCGTGGGTGGTGCTGCTTTTGAAATTGCTTTGTGAAACTATTTATTGTGCAAGGTTGCATTTGATTAGATCACGATCTAGATTTCCCAAAGAACTAAGAGTTCAGGAAGGTTTGCTGAAGCAAGGGTTTAGAGTTGTTTCTGTAGAAATTAATTAATAAGCAAGGGCTTATGGAGAGCAGCTTTTGTTTCCAGCCCTGTGCTGGGCACCATGGGGGTCTACAAACACAAAAGACATATAAGACATGGTCTCCAACCTCAAGGAAACAATAGTAAAGAAATAGCATATTGTGCGTGCTCTTTGTAGGCAGTGCTGGATCTGTGTACAGTCGTATTTCAAGAGATAGATAAAAGGAGTGTCAGAAAAGTTATTACAAAAGAGGTGGAATTTGAAATGGAGTTTGAAAGATGGGGCATCGTTTGGATAACACAAAGGAAAAGAGCAACTCAGGCTGGAGAAACAACAGAAGAGTTTTCTGCATCCAAATCACCTTACCAGATCCTCAGAAAGAGACGAGGAGGAAAAACTGGAATGATTTTTTTTTTTTTCCTGCTAAGCTTTGCTCTTTCCATCAGCTTGAACACAGAAAACCTCTTCTTTCTGGCCTGCACCACCAGGATGATGCTCTCAGAATCAGAGACTGGAGCCCTGCCTCCCATTTCCACCAGGAGGCAGAGCTGCTGCTGCTACTAAGGCACCAAGTCCAAGAGGAGAGAAAGGTGAAGGACCCTTCCTCAAATCCGCCAGTTGGGAAGAGCCCGGCATTAGGGCAGGTGGCAGGCACCAGTCTTTTCCTCCTGAACTGCCTTCAGATGAAGCCTAGAAATTAGGGAAGAAATCGGTATAAGAGGAAGTTGGGTGAGACTGAGGAAAAAAGAGAGCGAAAGAGAGAAGCATTAAAGAGGAGCTTCCTCTCGGGAATGAACCTCCCTGTGGCATGAAAAGACTTTCCAAGCGGCAGAACAGGGGTTTCCATGGGTTCAGGGTACTCACCCCTTCTGCTCTTGTCTTAGCTGAGTAAAGCTTAACAGGAGGCTTGGGGAACTAGGAAAAGTCCCCAGCTGCTAGTCTAAGACTGGTTTGGGGACAGCCGACTCATAGCCCTTTGGCCAAGGTAGCCATTCCTGCCACTGTCAGGAGGAATGCTGTGGCTTTGGGCAGTACCTCCTGGCCATCACCCCAGGCCCTGGTAGCAGGCTGGGGGCTGTGTGTGGCAGCAGGCGTGCAAGTGGCATCCTTGGTTTTACTGCAAGCCCCACAAGCTGTGCAGGCAAGAGTTCTGAAGCCACAGGGACACAAAAAGAAACTCGGTCTAATGGAAGGAACACCAGTTTGAAGTGTGAAATCTGGCTTCTGTCTGTCTTTTACTAGCTATGCAAGTTTGGACCAGTGAACCAACTTCCCTTAGCCTCAGTTTCCCCATTTGTGGAATAGAGAAGCTAATTTAGATAACCTCTGATGTGCCTCCCATATTTGAAATTCTGAAAAGCACACACTGTTTCAGTGAGAGGGACCAGGGAGTCCCGGAGGGGCCGGTTTAGCAGCTTGAAGAGTAAACTCCACGCCAGTCGCACTGATGCCCAGCAGCGGCCACCGCCGCACTGCCCTCCCCACGCCCGCCCCCACGGCCAGCGGGCGGGCACACGCCCACGGCTCCCGGGGAGGCTTCTGGAATGTTGCTGGATTCCTCCCAGGAATGCTTGCTGCCCTTTACATCTGCACATAGCTTTACATCAGCAACCCTGCGGCGCGATTATTCATCATCGCAATATACTTTCCGTCTCTAAGAGGAATTGCTGGGGTCCGGATTTACGAAGGTGAAATCCGAAGGTACCTTGCCTGGGATTTAGCCAATAATCAGTGAACTAAAATTAATTAAGCGCCTAATATGAGCAAGGCGCCGAGGCACACGCGTCAGTTACGGTAGGGGTCCTCAAAGAACTTCCCTGACGCCCCAGCGGTTTCTTGCGGGGCGGGGGGCGCTGCAGTTGGAAGGCGGTGGGGGTCTTCTCTCACCAGCTCTGCCGCAGCCGTCGTGGCCCCACCCCCACAGCTCATCTCAACAGGCCAAAAGGGGACGTGAGCTCCCCAAGGGCACTTATCCCGCCAAGGGGCAACGCTGACCCCTGAGCCTCGGTCTTCCAAGCGTCCCACTGCGCCATGAACGAGTTCAAGTCTACAAAGTGTTAAATAGAGTTAGGCGAGGGATGGCAGTCTCCATGATTTCCGGGCACAGAGTGAGAAAATCGCGATCCCAGATCAAGCCCCCGGAACAGGAGAGACAGCCCCCAGACTGGACGCTGCACCTCGACAAGCAGACAGCGAGCCAAGGAATGCTGGAGACCTCGGAGCTCATGCACCAGCCACGCGTCCCCCTCGCCCAGGCCCTAGCGCCCCAGCCCCCAGCGCGCCAGCCCCCCGCCCACGCTCGGCTCTCCGGGAAGGGGACGGCTGGGAACCCAGCGCCCGCCAGCATTCCTCGGGGGGCGTGGCCGGCGCCCGGGGGCGGGGCGAAGCGGGAGTCCCTCTCCCGGCCTCCCGGCCTGCGGCGCAGTGGCTGCGCCAAATATGGGCAGAACGGAAGCGGCGGGTAGACGTCACGGCGCCGGGTGGAGGCCGCGCTGCGGGGCCGGTGACGGGAGGCGCTGATGGCGCCTACGTGTCACCATGGAAACCAAACAGTAAATAGACTCGCGCGCTCCTGGCGCCGCCTGCCCCAGTGACCTGGCCTGGAGCAAAGGGCCGGAAGCTGGGAAGGGCTAGAAGAAACCTTGGCGGTACAGATGAGGGCAAGGGCGCGGCGAGGGTGCTAAGCCGGCAGCGGAGGGGACGTCGAGGAAGCACCCCCAGAATCCCTCTGGGAGGTCCCTGGGCTCGCCCTCCGGCCAGGAACCAGCAGCACTCCTGTCCTTTCTGAAGGACTTCTGACTGCCTGCGAGGTTGTTGGGGAAATTGTTTTTGCTTTTGTTTTTCCCTTCTAGTGGCTCAAAGTGCAGGCATTGGAGCCACACTGCCGTGCTCAAATTCCAGCTCCAGTACTCCAGTTGGATGATCTTGAGCCGATCGCAATCTTTCTGCACCCTAGACTGTATTATTTCTACAAGAAGGATAACAGTTCCTACCTTAGAGGTTTGTTGTGAAGATTTTTCTAATGAATTAATATGTATATAAACGTGCTTAGAACAGTGCCTAGCACATGTGAGCCCAAATTAGTGCTGCTTTTATTTATTTTTCTTTCAGGCAGCACAACAGTAGCTTATCTGATGTTAGGCAACTACTAAATCATACTACTGATGTAATGTTGTCTTTTCTCGATTCATTCTTTAGTTTTAAAACAATTTTAAAAGAATTTTCCATTTTAAAGGCGATATTAAAATTTAATAAAATATTTCATGTATTAACTAAAATGTGTATTTACCAAATAAAAGCATTACCTTTCACGTTTTGCACTGTTTCCCAGTTTTAAATTTTAAACACAAATAAAAATTCAAAATGATCATATACAATGACAAGACCAAAGTAACTCAAGTTTACTTTGTCTTTGCAATCACTGTGCTATCTTTGTTTATGTCAAATCTACTGTTTAAACATAGTAATATGTACTTCCACGGGGGTTGGAGACACACAGTACACCCAAAATGTTCTCAAATGATTAGAAATTTACTCTTAAAATGAAGGCATAGAGCTAGTGAGTCCATGTGTCAACTGTTAGTATAACAGAGTTCACTTCCATGTAAAATACAATGCTTATTAAAGGATAAGTCATTTCAAAAATGAGCCTTATGTATATATTATTAAAATTCATAGTAATTCCAGCAATTATTTAGAATTTAGACCAACAGAAGATTTTTTTTTCAGAAAGGAGTATTTTATCATTGACAGCATCTGGAATTGGAAGTGCATAGTGTTAAAAAAGCAGACCAACTTCAGTTGGTTCTGTTATTACTTTTAAATTCTCAGCAGGCAGTGTAACCCCTTGTGGAGGACCGAGCCTAGCATGACCCCACCCCACCCCCACCCAGTAATTCTTGCCCCCTGGTGTCCACGCCTTTGTGTAATTCTCTCCCCTTAAGTGCAGGTGGAACCCATGACTTGCTTATAATCCATAGATATGGCAAAGGTGATGGGACGTCACACCCATCATTATGTCATGATACATTTTAAGACTCAGTCTTGCTAACACGCACTAGAGAGGTACTCCTCCTTGCTGGCTTGATGAAGGGTGCAGCCATGTTGAGGACGCCCGCATGGCAAGAAACTGTGGGCAGCCTCTAGGACCTGAGGGCAGCCTCCAGTCAACAGCCAGCAAAAAGCCAAGATCTTTGGATACACTGCCACGAGGGAATCAATTCTGCCAACCTGCATGAGCTTGGAAGTGAATTCTTCCCCAGTCAAGCCTCCAGATGAGAACGCAACTTGGCTGACACCTTAATTTCAGCCTTGTGAGACTTTGAACAGAAAACAGAGCTGTCTTGCCCAGACTCCTGATCCACAGAAACTGTGAGATAATAAATATGTGTTGTTCTATGCTTCAAGTTTGTGACAATTTGATCCACCAGAATAGAAAATGAATACACTATTGCCTGCACCTGGGACAGACTGCTCCCACCTGCCTGTGCTTGAATACATAGCTATAGCACAGCATACACTGTTCAGGCCTTCTATCCTAAAAGGACTCCAAGAGAGGAACACAACAAATGCCAACTCCAGAGCATACCCCCATGTTGCTAGCAAAGCATCAACCACCTAGGAATGATGTAGCATAGGCCTGTTCAGTGCATTTCCATAGCAGTCATCCGATGCTGTCAGATTTTTAGATTTTTGAAACCTACACCTGATTTGGCAGAGGAAGAAGTCAGAGGAGCAAGAGTGTCACCGTGACACCAGGACATATTTAGGGACAGATTTTGACATTCTATATATCTGTTACTTACCAGCTGTGCAACCTTGGTCAACTTATCTAAGCTTTCCTAGGTCATTTTCCTTATATTTAAAACTAAGGGTACTAATAGTATCTCATAGGGTTGTTGTGAGGACTAAATGAGAGCATCCGTCTAACAACACATCCGTATTGTGTGTCCGTTTTATGCCAGTGGCTGGTACATGTTTAGCAAACATGATTGCTGATTCAGTGCTGCCTACATTGTGTAGCACAATGCTTGGCACATAGCAAGCCCATGTGGAATGTTAGCCATTATCATCAATATGATGTCCTAGGGCTCCAGGATCTATCCCAACCATGTGCCTCCAGACAAGCTCTATAAACTCACATCATCAACCCTCTATTGTGCAATTCCAACTGCGTAAGTCTCCCCCTAGGTATTCCACAGGCATCAAAACTCAGCATGTCCAACATGAAATGCCCCTTCCCCCACAAGTCTGCCATTCTCCCTATAGTCCTAAAGTCATGGTGGAGCCACGAACCTGCTTGTGTATCAAGCCTGGTAAACCTGGGAGTGAGCTTGGATTCCTCCATCTCTCTCACCTCCCACTCAATCACCAAGTCCCGACTGTCCTACCCCCTAATTACCTCTTGTTCCTTCTCCATTTCTACCACCTTGGATTAGCCTACGCACAACTGAACTTGGTAAATACCAGGCTCTCCATGATCTGACCACGGTCACCTCTCCTTGACCTATCTCCAGCCCCTTCCATTTTGATGTCAATGAAGTCAAATGTACTTATGTGTAATTTCCCTCCACCTCCACCCTCAACATGCGTACATATGTACACATGCAATTGGTAGTCCAGCAAAACCAAGTGTGCTGTTTCATAAGTCTGTGCCTTTCCGGTGCTATTCCTCAGCCTGGAACGCCCTCCACCCTCGTCTATCAAACTCGATCCATCTTCAAAGCCCACCTTAGGGGTGACCCTCTCAGAGACTCTCCCAGATAGAGTTAATCACTCCCTCATATGTGCAACCCCTGCACCTTGTGTTCATTTCCATTGTCACGGTAGATTAATGTTTATTTGTCTCCTCACTAGACGATGAACTATATGAGGACAAGATTGTGTCTTGTTCACATCTGAATCTAGCACCTGCTACAGACCAGACACCTAGCAACTGTGTATTAAAAGAAAGGAAGCCCATGCTTACCCTAGAGGCTATACCTTTTCTCCCCCGACCCTCATCTCCCCAAATTTTAAAGATAATAAATAATAGCGAACACTTCCCTATAGCTTCTGTGTGCCCAGGCGTTGGAATAATGGCCACAGCCCTTTCTGCTCTGCGTCCTCTCCGGCAGCTGAACAATGCTTCTCAGGCACGAGAAAGGCAATTTAGCTTAGTCCATGTGTGTGTGTGTGTGGAAACATTGAAATGAATTTCTTAGCAATGAAACCAGTTTATGCTTCTGTTGCTTTCTCTGGTGCACAAAAGAAAGTGGAAATCACCCAACACCTGCCCCCTTCAGGAACTTTGAACTCATTCAGCAGGATTTAAGGCACCTTATTCCCACCTGCTTTTCCTTGGCCCTGGGCATATTCTTAGTAAGTGCTGATAATGATAGTACTTTGATACTGATCATGATAGTGATAATGGCTAACCCATATTATTCCCTTCAGATAAAGACTAAATTAGAGAATTTATAATTTAGCACACTCATTGCTAGGAACCAATGGACTCAAATAGATTTATGTGATAGTCTGAAAACTTTATATCAATAAGAGTGAAAAATAAAATTTTGTTCCTTTCTCTGAAGATGATTATAACTAAATTTATATATGCATCTGTTCTGCATTTTATGTTGAAGCAAATTTTTCAATTTGTAATTGCAGTCTAGAGGTGCCACTGATCTGTAGTTTTTGTACCCCTTAACATCCTTTCCCAAGCTAGTCAGAGTCTCATCTTAATATTGTAGAATCTTTGACAGGGATTTTCTAAACAAAGGGGCATGCTCTTCTACCCTGGAAGAAATCTATGGCTGCACAGTTCATCTTCCCTTATAAGTTCTAGCTAACCCCCTTCGACATTTTTGTAATCAGTTCACTTATTCATCCACTTCATTTTTTCAACAAGTATTTGAGTGCAGAATTTTTTTAAGAAGGAAAAGAAAATATAAATTTTGGTGTTGCAGATAGTGAAAAAACAAAGTGGGATAATGGGATAGAGAGTGGTGGGAAGGAAGTCTGTGAAGAAGTTTCTCTAGCTGGGGTGGGGAAGGCCCCTTGGAGAACATGTCACTTCAGTCCTGAACGATCAGAAGGAGCCAGCCTAGGGAAAGAGGCCCAGGCAGAAGGATAGTGCAAAGCCCCCGAGGCAGGAACAAGTGTGTTATATGTCAGGAGGAATGGAATGAAGTCCTGTGAGGAGAGTTTGGGGGGGCCGGGGGAGGAGGACATGAAATGGAGTCGCAGAGGTGCCAAGGGGCAGCTCTTCAATGTCAATTGCCAAATGGCACAATTTAAAACACTGTGGTATTCAGTTGATTAGTGGTGCTCATTTCTCATTTATTTTTTGAGAGACTTGATTATTCTGTTTGAAGGAAATTTCGTATACGGTTTAAAGATTGATTTTTGTTTTCTTTTTTTAACTTGAAAAATATTGAAACTTCAGATGATATCCTCTGAGTGATCAACTGAGAACTTTTACTTTGGCTTAGTCTCTTCTTTGCTCATTAATTAAAGATAGCATATTTGATTTACTTTCATTCACACATGGAAAGTGGCTGCTGAACAAAAATTACTATTATTAGACAAATTGTTTAATGCTATCATTCAATCGTGATAATTACACAAGATACAGCGATGTACAAAGACAACACAGAATCAACAATCCATGCAATAGTTGTTTTTTCTTCTACCCTTGTTCCATCTAAAATTAATTTGAAGCTGGAAGCACGAGAGCATTTGTAGAGCTGCATTGATGAAGGTAACCCAGTGGAGGTAGTGGAGGAATTCCAGGAGCCAAGGATGGAAGTGGGCCAGATATAAAAGATATAATAGATGTGAAATATCCACTGCTTAATATCCTAACAGGGCCGGAAATAGGAGCAGTTAGAGAAGATGTGCGGATTGTATCACTGCTTATGGAAATAGTGCAGAATTTATTCATTCACCCACTGAGCAAATATTCATTAACCTTGAACTATGTGCCAGCCCCTGAGCTAGGTCTGGAGATCCACTGGTGAGCTAAACCAGACACGGCTCCCACAAGGAAATGCCCCCCATCCCTATCCCCATCCTCTTCTGTTATATATGTCTATATCTTGCATTGATGGTGAATGGGGTACCTTGAGACAGCTGTTTCGTTGAGACCAGTATGAAGCCATAACTGTGAGTATGGGTTGGAGTCTTTCCCCAAAGGAAACTGACATTTCCACAGGTGGAGTTGAATCCTAGGTCAGGAAAAGAGGACTTGGAAGGAGCCCTTTGGCAGGAGAGAGAGGGAAATCCTTTCTTTTCTCCAACCCCTGAGAGTGGGAGGATAAGAGGAAGCTTGGCAAGGTGCCAACCCTCTGGGGGACCCTGTGGCCTCTGAGAAACCTGTTAAAGAGATTCCCTGCATGCAAGTCCCTCTGCCTGGACCCTTCGTGCCATCTTGTTAATGGAGCAGTCTGGTCTCGCTGGCTTTGATGACCTGGGGGAAGGGTCTGTGTCTGGACCTAGGCCAGGGCTATCAAAAAGAAAGCAACAGGGAGCAGATGTAGCTCAGTGGTTGAGCGCCTGCCTCCCATATACGAGATCCTGGGTTCAAGCCCCAGTACCTCCTAAAGAGAAAAAAAGTAAATTAAACTTAAGAAAGAGGAAGGCAATGCACTCTCTCTATGGTCAGCATGAGGGTGGCGGGGCCGTTAGTGAGGTCCTGGGGAGCAGGTCTGTGTCCAGGCCTGGAGGTCCAGCTATCCTCCACCTGGGAAATCTCCTTCTACACGTTGTGAGTGTCAGATACTTAAAGAGCCAGCCGGTTTCCTTACAGAGTATATCACTTTGTTATTTCAGCTCTGGGAGCTAGTTATATGGATTCAGTGTTTAGTTTAGGTCATATTTAAAGGCTACAGAAAAGGTACCAGCTGAACAACAACCAGGGAGCCTAAGGTCACTTTCGTTATTGCAAGTGTGGCAAAAATCACAATCAGGTGATCTGTGGGAAACGAATGTTCTAAAGACGCCAAAGTATGTTGCCTTTAAATGCCAATGTTACGTGAGGAGCAGGGAGATGACAGGTGAGAACATCAACCTTAATGGAACTGTCATTTTAAATTAAAACTTTTAACTTGACTGAGCATGACACCCCAGAACCACCCAGTGATTTTTATTATCACCAAATCAGAGCCCTGGGAGGCTGGCCGTGAAGTGCCTGTTCTGTACAGCTGTGCGTGGGAGAACACTCTCTGGCTCTCAAGCCTGGCTTGCAATGCAGAAAGTCGCCTCGGGCCTCCTCGTTGTTGCTCAGCTGGTACACGGCCAGCCTGGGGCCTGCATGGTACTTGGGAGCAGGGGCGGGATGGCACTGTCTCCCTCCTCCCTGGTTTGTACATGTGTGTGTAAGTGCCCCATTTCTAGAGGCGTCCCAGACGAAGGTCATGTTCTTCCTTAAGATAAAACTTCTAAGTTAAATCTTATTCAGAGTCAGGTTGACTTCTCCTTGTTGAGCTGTTATGTAACTTTTTCTTTACCAAATCATCAACCATTATTTGTACTGTTTGTGATCTCTTTCAAATTCTCAGAACCAGTTTTTTCTTCCCCTAGTGTAAACTGGATGCCAGGCATACGGTGTGAAAGAAACTTCAGAAATCACAATGCATTCAATATGACTAAAACCTTTGCTTCCTTCCCAGAAGAAAAATAGTCCAGCTAAATGTATTTTATGTTAGAGCTAAAGACTGAAAAGGGTTTTATAACCAAGTGAAAACTTTTTTTTCAACCCAGTGTTAAGAGGAAGCACCGTCGATGGATAGGGTAATGAATGAGGAAGTTAAGGCTCTGATGTCCATAGTGGAATAGAGAAAGTCATTCACTCTAACCATTCTTTGATTTGCTCCCGTTTGCATGATTTTGTGGGGGTAAAAAATCAGAGATTTGCACAAAGCTTAGTTGTGTTTGATTGAAGGGGTCTTTAAGATCAAGACCTCTAAATTTAATATTAGCACAACTGGACTTAAATAGTCCCTCTTTGGCTATCAACACAGAAAAAGAAGCAGGAACAAGTGTTCCCACCAAACTTATAGCACAGGAGGTACCCTGCCTCCCCCACCCCGCTGCACCCCAATCAGTAAGCAGAGAATCTTCACCTTATGACATGAAGACACGTATTTGTAAAATATTCAGAAAACAGCTCTGCAGTTTCCTTCTCCTCTTTGATAAGGGATCAGAAAGAGGGGTGTGTCCCGCTCCAGGAGCAACCCTTCTTGAAAGACTGGCCTCCAGAAATACCTTTCTGAATCTTACAAAATTTCCAGATTGAAAAGAGTACAAGGTTGGTCGCATTCAACTTAAATGCTTTTATTGACAATGTCTTTGAACAATAAGCAAACAATGCTTAAATTTTTCATTCAATTTCACTTTCCACATGTCAAAAGACCTCAAGGTAGAAAAAAATAAAATAAAAATATAAATATCTGAGAATCCATCTTAATAAATAAATTAAAAACACAATAAAACGTTTTCATGGAAAACTGTTAATGTCAGAACATTAGACCACCTCAACAATGCATGATCAGTAACATTACAATGAACATTGATGTTGAAGAACTACAGTACATGGATATAGCTATTTATTTCTATCTACTAGAAAATAAAGTCATATCTTTTCTTAGTTTAATATTGGTCATTTCTAATGAGAACACACTATTGCCAGGAACACAGTAGTTATTGTTAAAATCAGCTGCACTAGATACAATTTGAAAATATCCAGCACCAGGTTAATTCCAATAATGAACCCAATAGATTAGTTAATGCTATGAGAAGACTAAGGAGAAAGAGAAAGAGACACAGACCCAGGCCTGGCTCAACATGCTACTAACTACCAGCTCTCAGATGTGTCACTGGGAACAATACACACTCCATGCGTTTTGCTACATCTCTGGAAGAGGTAAGGACTTGAGTCCCCACGTGGGATGCTTTCAAGTCCTTGAGGCCCACAGCCTGGTGTGATTCACGCACAGATGAGGTCCTCCCTAGGTCTACGGGAACCCTCGAGGGAAGACGTGCTTCTGCTCTCTGTAATGCACCAGCTCAGGGAGTGGCACTTGTGTGTGCCGCCTGCCTCCCCTTCCCTGCCTGTTCACAGGGCCAGCAGCGTGGGTGAGCTGAGCGAGTCAGAGGAGGGCTCGTTGCTGCTGCTGCCCTTGCGGTGGGCAGCCGCGCAGCTGGGGAAGGAGTCAGCCTCGGGGTAGGTGAAGACGAAGGAAGACGTGTAAGTAGTGCAGCTGGGAGTGCAGGTGACCACGGGGGTGCACAGAGGCTCCAGCTCCGTGCCCATGGCCCCCATCCCCAGGGAGCCGCTGTGCAGGGGCTCCCAGTCTGCTGCATAGAAGGAACCAGACAGGTCCATGTCTGGCACAGAGCGGGCGGTCTCAGAGCCACTGGGCCTGGATGACGCTGGGAACAGGAAGTCATCAAAGGGCTCAGCCTTCAGCTCCATGCTGCTGCTGCTCTTGACAGGTTCCACCGAGGGCTTGGCCTCAGGGTCGTTGAGGAGGGGCAAGGTGAAGGCCTCCTCAGACTCCGGGGTGGTAGCCTCTGGCAGGCCCCCAGGAAGATCAAGGGAAGCCACAGACATCTCTTCTGGGAAGCCCAGGTCATCAGGGATCTTGCAAGCAGGTCGGTGAGCTGCCAGGATGAACTCTAGTTTTTCCTTCTCCTTCAGCAGGTTGGCAATCTCTGTCTGTAAGGCAGACTTCTCATCTTCTAGTTGATCTGTCTCCTGTAGACAGAAGGATAAAGGAACACATAAGACACAGTCTTCATCGAGGACCCTGCTCCCTTATGCCTCATCTCCAACTTTTTCTGAAGTCTTAAAAGGAGGGATCCACGGGGTCCACCTACCGCTTGCAGTGTATCGGTCAGCTCCCTTCTCCGATTCCGGCATTTGGCTGCAGCCATCTTATTCCTTTCCCTTCTGATTCTCCTTTTCTCTTCTTCTTCTGGGGACAACTAGAATAATAATTTTTTTTGTAAAGATCAGCATTCGGTAACAGTGACTGACATCACCTCCATTCACCCACCCCAGTGAAACTGGCTCCTGCGGTTCCCAGCCTCCTGGCATCTCTCCTGTGAAGCCATTTCTAACGTGCAGTTGCAGGCTGGGTGTGACTTGCATTTAAAATAAGGTCCTCAGCAAGAGAACAAAGAAAACCCTGGTCTAAATGCATGAGAGAGGAAACTATAAGGGAAGAAACTATTAGGGTGATTCTTGGGGTGGGACTCCCAGGATCTGATATGGGATGGAAAGGACTTGGAGTTAGGGTTTCTGGTTGGGGATGTCAGTCGCCTCAATCAGTGGCTTCACCCTCTCTCAGCGTTCCCCCATCCTCATCCTCTGCCCCCTCCCCTAGGAAGAGGAGGTGCTGAAGAGCTCCTCACCTGTTCCACTTTGCCCCTCCTGCCAATGCTCTGCGCTCTGCCTCCTGTGCTGGTCTTGATGAGGCCAGGCCTGGAGTAAGCTGCGGCAGAGGAGGTGGGGACCCCGTATGGGTGGGGGGCTCTGGTCTGTGATGGGGCCACCGAGGAGACCAGGGTGGGCTGCACCAGCCATTGCAGGTCTGGGCTGGTCGAGATAGCAGTCACCGTGGGGATGAAGTTGGCACTAGAGGCAGCCAGATCCGTGCAGAAATCCTTGAACAAAACAGAAGGGGAAAGCGGACGTGAGCGAGCAGGTTCCGGACACAGGTAGGACTAGCAAAATCCCCATCCTTTCACACGCCCGTCAGCCCGGATGAAAGGACTACCCCTTTGCTCCCAAGAATTCCGCAGCGCAGTGACTTTCTCCTCCATCCTGCTGCTGCGTTCCCGTTATCCCTTCAGCATCACCCGCTTGAAAGGGGGTTATAAATATCCCTGACGTCTGCTCTGACGCAGGCGCCGCTCTGGAGTCTCCTGAATGAACTCGCTTTTTATCAATGAAACTGCCTTACACACCCGCCTGCTGCACCCTCTTCCCCCGCCCCTCCTCTCTGCTCCAGGCTGCGGGATGGGGGGTGGGGGGGCACGGGGATTGCCGCTTTTTGACGCCTCCCGCGAGGAGCCAGGCTTTAGTTAGCGAGTCTGCTTGGGACACGTTTGCCCCAGCACATGTCAGAGACCCAGCCACACAGCGCGTGCCGGGGGCTACTAGAGATGAGCCTGCCGCGGGAAGAGGGAACCAATTCTTAGCATAGCAAGCCTGCGTGCGCTGCGAACGCCCGGTCCCCGGGCGAGGGTTGCTCCGGCCGCGGCAGCCTTTCTCCCCAGCGTTCGCCCCGGGGTCTCCTCCCCGGCCACCCCAAGCCCGGTGCCCGAAGCGGCACGAAGCCGGCCTTACCTGCGCGTTGACAGGGGAGCCCATGCTGGAGAAGGAGTCCGCGGGAGAATGGTAGTAGGAGAGGTTGTCCCCGGCCGGGGAGGCGCTGCTGCAGCGGGAGGATGATGCCTCATAGTCCGCGTTGAAGCCCGAAAACATCATGGTCGCAGTTAGTTAGTCACAGCCGGGTGCGGGGCCGAGGGGCGGAGACAGGTGGGAGCTGAGGGACAGAGCTGGGTAGAAGCGCGGTCACTGCTCGCTCGCTGCGCCGCGGTCACCGGCTCTGTCTCGGCCTCTCCACTGCTCGCTGCAGATGCGGTTGGAGTACGAGGCGCCGCAGCCACCGCTTTTATACAGAAGCTTGTGAATGAGCCCACGCGTCACGGCGCAACCATTGAGCGCTTTAGGGGTGACGCTAGCGTCTTGGCACTTTTGAAACCGCCTTGCCGCCGCCGCCGCGCTCGCAACCTCTGCCCTGCGTCTTGCCTTATTTCCTTATCCTGCGAATGTTTAGCTGGCTCGGTCCTAGGGGTCTCAAGGACACCCAAGATGAGGGGCTTCGGGGATGGCTCCCCCACGACCGCAGGGCACGGCCGTGGAAACCTGCTGACGCAGATGTCCTAATATGGACATCCTGTGTAAATGGGGGGAGGGATTGACGGGAACTGCTCGCAGGCTGCAGCCAACGCCGAGGGGGCAGCGCGGGGGGAGGCGCGGGCCGCGGCCGGGGGAGGGGAGGCGGGAAAGCAGGAGAACGCCAGCGAACTTTCGCACCTCGTTCAATGCGGACCCTTGTTCCCGGGGTGGGGGTGGGGGGCTGGGAGCGCCTCTTTACCAGTCGTACAGAAACCGGGGACAGTTCTGCGGCTCAGAATATAGGCTCAGGTGGAATGCGCCCACCCCCTTTCCCAATTCCAACCCTAATCTTGTGCAAAATATGGGAACAGACCCTCGCCCCCCTCGCCTCGACCCCCGGGGCTCGAGTCCTACTAGGATTGTTACTGCGTATGGGAGCAGAAAGTCGGGGGATCCAAAATAAGAGAATACGATACCCTACTTTATCTACGATGCTGGGTATTTTAATTTTATCTGTTATTTTTGTTTTTAAGGAAGACGGCGCATATTTTTCCCGGCCATATGTGAGGATAGTAATGTTACTGGCAAATCTCTAAGACACCAGGCGATAAACATTGTGCAACGCCCCCATTGCGAGGGTAGCTGAAGGGGTCTTTTCCTCTTTCTGGTCTGGTGGTGGGGAATGCGTTGTAATGGGCAGTGTCGTCAGTTCAGGGTAACTTGGTGCGGGGAGTTTTTCGGGGCGCGAAGTCCGAGCCGGGGAGGTGGGGGGCTGGCTCAGTCCCGCCAGGAAGCTGGGCTTCCTAGGAGCCCGCAGCGGGTGATTTTCCAGCGCCGACTTGGAGAGGGAGGGGGAAGGATCGGGGCGCGCGGGGTGGGCCGTGCCCCAGGCGCAGCTCGGGAGTCTGGAAAACGGGATTTCCAGGCGGCAAGGCCGCGCCCCCGGATCCCCCTAGCCTCCTGCCCCACTGCAAAGGGCAGCCAGTGCACACCACTCCAGCTCGTCCCCGGCTCGCGGGCCACATCTGGGGCATGAAGTCGCAGGTCCCGGAAGAGCCCCAGCGCCCCTTCCCCTCAGCCCCCCGGCCCAGCCAGCGGGCGGACTGTCCCGGGCGCTCGGGGAGCAGGGCGGTCGACCTGCCTCCAGCCGCCGCACCCCAGAGCCAGGAGATCCTGCTATAGATAGTAACAGGGAAGCGGCTGTTTACAGCAACACACCGCCGCCAGGGCGGTCTCCAGGCGACGCCGCGCGGCGGGGCGTGCCGTCCGCGGGGCGACACCGCCCTCTCTCCCTACGCCCCCGGGGCCGTGGCCTCCCCGGCCCGGCTGCGGCAGCTCCCGCCGCCTGACATCATCCGCCGGGTCCGCGGGCTGAGCGCGCCTCGCGCGGGGCTGTGCGCTAACCTCCATTCTTAGAGATCCCAAGCCTGCGCGAGCAGGGAGGGCAGGGAGGCGGGGATTCGTGGAATTGGGCCACTTGCTATTTTTGCATTCCCTGTCACAGGCAGAGGTGAAAACAGAATTTCATCATTGTATGTCACTGGTTTATGTCGGTGGGAATTTAGGCTGTTTTTTTCTCACTTAAAAAAATAGGCGAGAATAGGAAAAACATAATATATAAACACAGACTTCTTGGAGCTGCTCCGAATCCTAAAGCAATTCTGAGGCCTTCTTTCCTCTAATTCTATCTTCTGACAACCTGCTTTACACTGTCCTTGGTTATTTAAAAGAAAAAAAAGTTTTATGACGGCAAATCCGTCTCTCTTATTAGCTTCAGACAAAGTAGGTTAAGCTTTGGATTCCTTTCACAACTGGACTTGCCTTCCATTCACAACTGGATCTCAGGGCCACTTAAGAGAAAAACCTGGAATGATTTGATTTACTTTCCCTTCAGAGTTTGTAGCAGCTCAGACCAACACGTAAAGGATGAGTCAAGATTTCATATCCACGATTTAGCTCATATATTATTTAGCCTGCCTTTGCCAATAAAAAAGGAAAAGGGTCTTTGGGTGAGCCTATCGCCTCCAGACAGCTTAACTCTTTCCTTCCTAGCACCATTATCACCAGAGAGTTAGAGATTTAATAAATCCATCCTCTGAGGACAGAACCATGCATTCATTCTTTCTTTTATTTCTTCAACAAAAAGAAATTGAGAGCCTCCTATTGTTTGGCAAAGTGCTGGGGGCCAGTGCTTACTGTGAGAAACAGACTGGGCTTGTCCCCTCCCATCCTCATAGAGATTCCAGCCTTGTGGAGAAGACTGAGAAGTCAATCAAAAATTGCAGGGCAGCAGTAAATGGTTTGATAGAGGTAAGCATGGGATGCTAAGGAACACAGAAGAAGGCTTGGGGACAGGTCCCAGAGAAAGGGACTCCAACACAAAGATGGAGCCTGGACCTCTGTCCCCTGAGAAATGACATTTTAAAAATTGCAAAGGGCTCCCTTGGCACTCAGCCAGAAACAGAAGTATCAGGTGATAAAATCGCAGACTCCTCCCTCTCTTGCCCCCATTAACATCTGAACCTGTGATTGTATTCTAGCATACTCTCACATCTCAGTCTGCTCATGATATCCATTTCAGGACTGCAAAAATCACATTTTAAAAAATGGAGCTTGCACAATGTAGCCTAAAAATAAAGGTAAATCAGAACCACCACGTGAAATTATCGTTGCCATTTGAAAAGGTCAGGGTGACTTTGAAGCAGGTGTAGGTGTGCCTCCGTGAGCCTGGTGCTGCCTTCCAGCAGGCTGGCCTTGCAGGGCACGGAGTCCCTGTTCTGGACAAGTCAGCATACGAAACCAAATCCTACATAGTTCCTGATGATCTGTTTGCCGAGTTCTTCCTATTTGGGGATCCAAGTGAAAAGGAGTCCAGTAGAACTCTACATGTGATTTTAACCTAAATTATGCCCAAATTGATTTTTCCCTTTAGCGGTGTTTCTTTATCTGATACAGACTTTTCCTATTTTGCACTCTCCCTGTGGCACTCCACCTAAGAGACCTGAGCCTCATCAAGCATTTGTTCAATAACTTTGGAAGTCAGTGCACATTGTTGAGCCTGGTGTTGTCGCAACACTGAGTGAAAGGCTGCTTCTGTGCCGCCTACGTAAATGCTGCCGCACACAGGCTGTCCCCAGCAGACAGAAGTAGTTATTTATTTGGGGAAGTGTGGTCTAGTGGTGAAGGGTTGTGGTCAGAGCACGGGACCAGAAGTCAGGAAGATGCGTATACAAAAATCAACTCCTTCAGGGACTTGGGGAAGTCACTTCTTAGGCTTATTTAGCAGCTGCATACTTTTGGCCTTTGTCTTTTTCATGTACCACTATTCACATGGCACTCAGCACAGGGTCTGGCATGTGGTAGGTGTTCAATAAATATTCGTTGAATGGGTAAGTGAATGAATGAATGACTGCTCCCACCCAGGCAAGGTAAACAACAATGGTGATCCTTTATGAGTACCTTGGTAATGTTCTCTAAATCTTTGGAATGCCTGACCAAGCTAAGTCTTTTACTTTTGGGTGTGAATAGGCAAGAATTGGGAAAGAGAAAATAACAAGATGTTTGGGCTATTTTCAGCTGGTGCAGCCACCGTGTATAAAGAACGCCCTAGCAGTTCATGATGAAAGATCACACTTGCCCTTGTTATGGAGTCCCAAGAGGAAGACAGCCAGTGCCCATACATATAAATACCACATTGTCTGCAATGACAATGACTGTGTTACCAGCACCCTCTAATTTATTCATTCTGAATGTCTGGACCCTACAAGGGGGAGAAGCATTCAACAATTCCTGCAGGACTCACACACATGTGAGCACAATGAAGGGCCTTAGGGGTCAAGGTTACTCACCCTATGGCTCAGACTGTGGGCAAAATTTTGTCCCTGTTTTAAAACAGTGGAGGCACCTAATTGCCCTCCCCCCACTCCGGACCTCCCTCCCACTCCCCATGCCACCACTGATTAGTACTAGGGATTTTGCCTCTTTGGGAAAAAAACGATGTTTTCATTCTGAACAACTCTTGGCTTTTTGACAGAGGATGATGATTCAATGGGATCCCCATCCTTCTGCTAATGCGAGCATTTAAACAAAGCTCTGTGTGGTCCCCGGGACACACTCTGTCTGGAGCTGAGGAAACTGGGAAACAGCTATGGTGTCTAAGATGAACACACTTCAGCCCAGGTTCACGGCCTCTTTTATCACAACTGGCGGATCGGGCACTCATCGATCATGCCAAACCTTGCAGAAACAAGAGCTCTCCACTAGCAGACAAATCTTATCCAGGTTCTCAGTTCCTTAGATGTCCTGAGCTGATCTTCTGCAGCTCTGGTAGACTTAGCTGCTGGAATTCCAAGGAACCCCATCTACGTCACTAAATAACAACACACCCTTAATAAGAAACTCTACTGCATGCCTCCTAGCCAACGTGAGAATCTCACAGTCGGCATGGACAGGGCCCGGGTGACTAGAACTGGCTGTCACATGATGTGTACCTAGATGTTAAGCCATCCCAAGTGGAGTTTACACCATTTTATCTACCACCTTACTCAACAAGGAAGATCTTTAAGAGAAACTTTAATTACTATGTCTCCTACCCCCTAGTCCCCCCCAAAAATCCCCTTTCCTAAATCAGGAAAATTCTGACCAGGAGTGGGAATTCAGAGTTATACTGCCTTCTGATATGTTTGGAAAATAGATCATAGTTCCATCCTAAGATGTGATAACTTTTTGTCTTACTTTAATACTCTATAGTGTTCTGCAAGAAATCTTCCAGCTGCAACTCCCAGGTGAGATTCAATTTTCTTTTAACCTGCAGCATTAATGAGTTAGAATTCACTAGTGAAGTTCCAACGACTGTACTGAAAAATTCCACCTTTAGACCCTGACCCATCCAAGTTTGTGAGCTAATTAGTTCAAACAAGGACAGACCTTATGTTGGCAGAGTCTACTCCCCTCTACCTAGGGAGACTGAATTGAATCATAATACTAAACAGAGCTGTTATCCCTCCAAACCTGTTTAGTGGCCAATTTATAGAATTACATTTAGAAAATAATTCACACTCCTTACCCTTAACTCCTTAACATTCTACCCAGTCTATCCCTCCAAACTCATCTTGAACCACTTTCCCTCATTCACTCTACTCCAGCCACATTGGCCTTCTTTCAGTTCCTCAAATATGCCAAGCTGGGCCTGCCACCGGGCCTTTGTCCTCACTGTTTCCCCTTCCTCCCAGATCTTGACATGTTGACTTCTCCTCTCAATTCACATCTGCCCAAATACCACCTCTAAGAAGGCTGCCCTGAACCTCCGTCCAATGTTGACTCTCTTGCTCTTCTTGCCCGTCTGTCACTTTTCTGCCACATTACCTGGTTATTTTCTATTGAGTGCTTATCCCTATGTCAACCTGTTTTTTCATTTATGTGCTTTTTCATTGACTGTCTTCCTCTACCAGACTATAAGTTCCACAAGTTTGGGGACTTGTCTTATTTGGTAGGTGTTTTCCTTTCCTAAGCTGCTGAAAGCAGATAGCATGAAATGGGTTGGCTTAAACAATGGAGTTTATTAGCTTACAGTATGAGGCCAAAAAAATATCCAAATCAAGGTATTACCAAGGCGATGCTTTCTTCCTGCAGACTGGGTGCTGGCAATCCTTGGCTCCTCTGTCACCTGGCCAGGCACATGGCAGCGTCTGCTAGTCTTTCCCTTCTCTTCCAGCTTTTGTTGATTTCAGCTTCTTGTTTCCCTGCCTTTCTTCTTTGTCTGAATTTCATTCTCTTATAAAAGACTCCAATAAGAGGATTAAGACCCATTCTGATTGAGGTGGATCACACCTTAACTAAAGTATCCTCACCAAAAAGCCCTACTTACAATGGGTCCACATCCACAGGAATGGATTAAATTTAAGAACATTTTTTTCTGGGGTACATACGCTTCAAACCACCACAGTAGGTATCTATCCCCAGTGCTGAGAATGGTTCCTGACACTAGCAGGTATTCAATAAAAGTCTGTGGGTGTTAAACAGAAGGCTCCTGAGCCATTGTCCTCGTGGCTGAGAAGGCAGTGTGGGTTCCCTTTGCGAACCCAGGCAAGATGTATCATAGTCCCCCCAGAGCCTTGATGGGTGACTTCTTACCAGCACCTTCCTTATCAGGAATAATAATTCAGATGTTTATAAACCCTAGGAGTACACCCATCCTTAGAACTGCACATATCCATCATACCTACTTTCTAAATGCTTCTGCTATCTGCCACTAAAGAGGGTATGGGACTGCTTCCATTTTAAATCTACAACCTCCTGGAAACAGTGATCAGCACAATGAGAAATTTCACCTGGGGTAGATTACACCCCAGATCCTTTCCTTTCCACAAACTCATACCTGTACTATAAGTGTGGCTTTTTTGAAGATATTTGGACACAAAGATAAAATCCTAACCTTTCTTTTTTTTTTTTTCTTTTAAGTTTAAAAGTGCTGGGCACAAGGCCAGATTAAAACTCTTATGGCCCAAATACCAAAGTGATTATAACACCACCACCCCCAAGTAATTCAAAATAAAGCAAGATTAAATTGTAACATACATTTTTATTTTTAAAGCTTATGTATATGCCAAAATAATGCCAGAATGTAAGTTCTGTGAGGAAGGGGGAAAATTGCTGTTTCCCCAAGTGCCAGGAATAATGCCTTGAATAATAGTAAGCACTTAATAAATAGGATGATGGATACAGCTTCCCTATTTCTTTCTCAAAGACCCCCTGTGCTTGGTTGGCTTCTTGGCACTCCAGCCATGATTGAGCACGTGGCCAGGTCAGTGTTTGTTGATTGTTTAAATTGCTGGGTACAGAAGGACCAGAGGGTCACACACCACAGGACCACCTGGGGCCTAGATGCAGCACTACATCAGGACCAAGGGCCATTTCTGCTGGAGCTAACCCCCAAGGTCAAAAACAGAGCACCCATATGTACTCCTGCCTGTTTCGAATTGACTAGCATCCAGATCTTACCAACCCAGAAATGGGATCAGTCCATAGGATTCATCTTCTGAATCATTTGGCAGAACCATTTCTATTCCTTTCTCCAGATTAGTCAGGTGGCTTGGACTAAAGCATGGGTTTATTCGCTTTTACCTGGACTCCATTAGCCATGAGTATGAAATTTTACAGCAGGTGGGGATTTTGGAGTCCATTTACTACTAATACTTCACCATCCAAGTCAAGTTTATTTGAACACAGGGCTTCATCCAGCTGGTATCTGAACTTGGAACTTGGAAGAGAGTGAAGCAAAAGGTTTTGCGATAGGCTGGGGAAATGGAGAAAACCTGATGTTCTTCAACTAGCACTCTACTCATTTGTCCACCAAATCAATAGGCTCACCAAATGACAGCTCCAAGGCATACTGAATAATTACTATATTTCTTACCCACTTCTGGGCCTTCTCAAGAGTTAATCATTTCTTAAATTGTATAGTCAGTCATCCTATTCTTTCGTTATTGAACAACTTTATTGAGCACCTACTGGATTCTGGTAAGCAAGACGGACAAGCTTCCTACCAACATGAAGCTTACAGTCTAGTAATGTAATAAACAAGGAAACCAATAAAACAAAAATGTCAGATCATAGTAAGTGCTGGGTAGGGATTTAAAATAGAGGGATATGTTGTGAAGGAGGTGATATTTTCCATGAGAAATGAATGACAAGAAGGAACCAGCTGTGGAAGAACAGGGAGCCGAGCATTCTGGGCAGAGGAAATGCTCCCCAGTGTAAAAATAAGTATCACAAAACATAAAAGTTGATCCCCCCACACTCTGAACCCTGCAGGCCTTGCAAGGCACATCACAAGCACTGGGGTCTGAGTTACCAGGAAACCCCTCCCACCTCCCCCAGACCAGAAACACCAAGTTTTGGATCAGTGCTACCAAATTTGGAAATGTCCCAGCTACTCCCTGCTTTCTCCCTAGCTGTCACTGCACTTCAAACAGGACATGAATGGTTCTATTTCATCCTGATGCAATAACAACCCATAAGCATGCTTCTTATAGACAGCTCCACACCGAAATCAATGGCAGATAAGGCTTCTCAAAATAGCTGAGGGAGTCTTACATGAAAGCATTGAAAAATAGGAATGTAAATCATCCTAAACCCGGTCTTCAGGTCTCCCAGGGCCCTTTTATACAGGAATTTGAAAACAGGCACATTCCATTTTGCCCTTTGTTAGAGAGCCATTAACAATAAACAGTTCAGCTTAGAATTTGTGCACTAAAACAGCAGAACAGTGAACAAACCAAGCCTTCTCACCCAGGGCAACTCTCCCCTGGATTCTGCTGACAATTACACAGGGTTCAAGCAAGTACATTTTGAAAGTGGATGGGGACTAAACTCTCAAAGCATTAGTTTCTTGAATTCTTTGTTATTTTGACTGCACAGAGTCTATTCCAGAAGCCATTATCAGAACCCACCCATCTGCAGTTCCCGTAAATATTATGTCTACACAGAACTATGTGAACTATTTCAAAGCTAGAATATGAACCAGGCTGTGAAAACTTGCTAATGGGCATGACATAAAAAGAAGCATTAAAACGTAAATGAGAGAAAATTCAGTCACAAAGGGAAAAGTGTGCTAAAGGAATATGTGTGTGTTTTGGGGGAAGTGGGCAGTTCAACCCTCAGAGATTGATTATTCAGCCCATGCCTGATTATTTAAATCCAGCAGCAAATGTATGCTGACACATTCCTGGGGCACGAGGGTGACTTTCATTACAGCAAGTAAAAGAAGCTGAGAGAGAAGTCATTCCTGTTGTAGATGGTACTAATTGTTCCAGGCAATGGAGATCAAGGGAAGCTGAGGCAGGGATGATCCACTCTTGGTGCTTTTTTGGGAAAGAGCAAACCATAGTCAGCTGCTGCTATGCATTCTGGAGCTAAGAAGCCAATTCAATCAGACTGCAAACTTCTGACACAAGGACCATCTCCCATTTTTGGTTGTCTCAGCTTTAGAACATGTGAGACAAGGCATCTGACATGGAAAGCATGAATTAAATATGAATCGCTATTCACATATTCTTTGTCCCCCACTTCCCACCCTTCTCCTCTATGAAGTCTATTCTCTATTCAGATCTCAAACTTGAAACATCAGTTCCTCATAGAGGATGTCCCTGACCACTCAAGGTGAATCAGGAACCCGTTAGACACCCTTATTCCACCCTAGACTTTTCATTTATAGCACTTAACACCATTTGTAATTATACACATATTTATTTAGAAAGCAATTTGACTAATATCTAAAAGATAAAGCTCTGTGAGAGCAGGGATCTTTGCTTTGTTCACTGATGTACCCCCCAAGAACGTAGAGAAAGTCTGGTGCACAGTAGATGCTCGATTAATATTTGCTGAAAGAATTTGTTCACTGTCTATCTGTCCACTAGTTTCCAGGAAGGCAGGGACCTTGCCTATTTTACTCATCGTTGACTCTCAACCCCTAAACACATAATAGCTGCTCAAAACATATGTCTTAAATGAATGGAAGTAAGAATAGCTACTATTTAGTGAATGCTTGCTCTGGCATTATGCTAAGTGCTTTACAAATAGTGTTATTTAATATTCACCACAATTCAGTGACGTAGGTATATTATTACACCTATTATTTTGGTTGAATAGGTTCAATAATTTTTTCTTTTAAATGGTGATCTGATAATTCTCCAATCTATAGTGGATAAAGGGGCTAAATATTCTCCCCCGCGTAGGAGGTAGTGCCCTGGTGATCTGAATAAGTGAATTTATTTCTCTGGTTACCTAACTCAACTACCATGGAGTGACTGATGAGAAAGAAACTCAGTCTCATGGGCCCTAATTTAGCTTACGTTGCTTAAAATTAAATTATAGCCTCAGCTTCTGAGTACATTGGGCTTTAGAGAATATGTACATATAGTGCTGGTTGCATTGGGCTCATATACAACCACAGGACATGTGGAGTGCTTCCACTTCTACCAGAGGAAACTGGAAGCAGGGAAAAAAGGAAAGAAGTACAGGCCAAATCTTGCCCAAGATGCTGTTGAACTGGCTCTGCTGGTGTCTCCTGCACCTGCCTGAGACCCAGTTGGAAGGTAGGCTCGTTCCCTCCTCTGGGAACCATGCCAGTCGCCACGGTTCAGCCCCACGGGATCTGGCTGAAGCAGGCATGGGCAGTCAGTAATCCCACCTCCCAAGGTAAAACCGGAAGTGTTCGAGCAGGTGGGATATGGTCCAAGTAAGGATTGGACCATCTGAAAACAAACTGATCTGCCCCAGAGAGTGGAAGTAATTCCAAGAGAATTACTCAAAGTATCATATTCCTGCCACCTGGAACCCATCCTGGTGAGATCATATTACTCCCCTTTACCACAGAAACCGGCGACCCGAAGGTCACAGTGCAAGAAATGGTCGGTTTTATTAGAGAAATTAAACAATTCTCGGGTTAGATTTTTATCTCTCCTTGATTTCTTTGTCTGCTTTTCACCATTGTTAGCACCACTCCCTGGAGACCAAAGAAGTAGAACTGTCAAAGATGGGAAAAATCAAGAAAAAGCAGAGTACTTTCATAAAACTACATATAGTCATCTTAGGGGGCTGTCCTTTAGTCTTAGATTATATTCTTTCTACTTTTTTTAGTATTAGCATGCCCTGTCATTTATGAAATGGTGAAAATAAGTAGCAATTGTTGCTGTTGATTGGTAAAATTAAAAGTTGGCAAGCTATGTCACTTCCTCAACTTTTAAATTTTTGCTGGTCGCCAAAATCCAACAGTATGGGAACCCCTGGATTACTGTGCAGAGATCTCCTCCGAGGCTTCAGGTGAGGACAGCGAGAGAAGAGTTTCTCCGACTCTCCTGTAAGTAGAATTACAGACCTGCTGGGCTGCTTGTGAATATCCTCTGTCAGCGTGAAGCATGACTGGGAAGGGTGCCGATGATTAAAGGAACAATCTTCTCTAGGCTTCCAGCATCCTGTTCCTCAAACCCATCCCAGGGTCCAGTGCTCCCGGTGTGGTTCTGTCACACCTGTTGGGGAGGGATATGTCTTGTAAAGTAATTTACTTTAAACTTCAGGAGCTTACTCCTCACAAGAGAATTTGCATTTTAAAACCAAGACCTGACAGGAAGGCAACTGCTTGATCTAAAGGATTATCTCACTGACAATGGAACTGTAGGACGCAAGCCTAGATATCGGGGATAGCAGATCACACGGATCTGTCTATGGATCATATTTTAAAACACCACATATGTTATGGTTTCCAAGGCCCTTTCACAGACATTATCTGGTACGACCCCCATGGACAGTCCTGAGAGGTAGTCAGGGCAGGTAACAACGTCTGCAATTTTACAACCAAGGAAAGCCGGATTTGAGGAGAGTGTGATGAAGGGCTGAACTCCGCCATGGCTGGGATGTGGAGGAGGCATGGTATGCGCTGGGGCCTTGGAAGGCCAGGTAGCTTACTGTTCCTGCACACCTCCTGGCCTAGGAAAAGGAAGCCTGGTGGGTGGAGGTTCCACTCAGCACTAAGATGGGGAGGTTTCAGAGGAAATTGGACCCATCAATAATAACCAAGCATTTATTTATTCAGCATTTGTTATTTCCACATTGCCAACTAATAATCACCATGTCATTGCAAGGCTCTTAGGTCAAAGCAACCATGTGAGATCAGTGAGTTCTCAAGACCCCATTTCATAGATGAGGAAATAGATTGGGGAGATTAATTGTTTTGTGGTTTAAGGAAATCAGCGGCATAGCAGGACATCACAGTCCTTCTGTTGAATTTGTTCAGCTATACAGAGCAACGTGGCCAAAAAAACAGGGCAGGAAGGGTATGTGCAAGTGTGTGTGTGTGTGTGTGTATGTGTGTGTGCATGAAAGCACATATGAAGCAAACTGCTTCTATTGGTATCATCAGAACTATAATCCATTCAGTATTTCCTGGATTAAAAATTCCCTGGAAGGATAGAAGGATTGAGAGTTGACTGTTAAGTCTTTTCTTTTTGGAGTAATGAAAATGTTCTAAAATTGATTGTGGTGATAAATGCACAATTCTGTAATTATACTAAAAGCCATTGTACACATTGGATGGATTGTATGGTATGTGAATATATCTCAATAAAACTGCATCTGTCTATCTATCTATCTATCCCCACAAAAAGAAAAAGAACTCAGACTGGAAGATGGAGAAGGACATAGAAGCTTTGAGGTTATAACTGGCACCCTTGGACAGAGTCATAAATCCTGGTTTCCGTGTTGGAGTCAAGTCCAACTCTGTTGTCGTCCATCTTCCTCCCCTCTTCCTCACCCACACTGAGAAACTGTCCTCAGTCCTCTTCCAGCTTTTCAGGTGCTTTTCAATGTACAATGTAAATACTGTCTATTATTCCTTTTTCTCCATAACCCAGATGTACTGGCTCTTAAAGACCAAGACACTGTGTTCCTGGAATCATAAAGAGAGAATTAGAATTAGAAAGGGATGTTTGATAGTCTAAAATTGATCTTATATCAGACTTTCAAATATTCCCTGGCAGTGTCAGAACAGGAGGGAGGCTTGCCTGGCAATTTAATGTATTTACTGAGTAAATAGTAAGCCCTTACAGTCCCGGTGACTTAATCAGAATGAAGTTCATTACAATAAAGAGCTGTGCCCTTTGGTCCTATTTGCATTAAGCAGGCTCCCAATTTCATTTAATTTCTCTTACATCTCCTAAGGAAACTGCAGGTTATGAGGCTGGCCAAGGGAGGTGGGGCAGGGTGGTTAGCAAAGATATTCACTAGAGCAGATAAAGGCGGAAGGAGGTCGTGGGCTAAGACCAGAGCAGAGAGAACAAATACCATCCTTATCAGCCTCAATCTATGAAAGTAATTTTACTTTCTTGCTTTTAACTTGAGGGTTTGTATCAGTCTCTCTCTCTCTAGGTCTTGAAAACATGTAATCGGGTCATCGAAACCTTTTATGAAACATTTCAGACTTGTATGTGCCTGAGCTGGTGAAGATTTATTATATTTGACACCATAACTAAAGATTTTAAGGCATTCTTTTAAGCAGGACTTGATTGAAACCCTGGAGGCTAGATCACTATCTCTTGCCAGATGTTAACTTTGGTTTCCCTGATGGGAACCCAGGGTGAGTTAAAACTGTTTCCCTCTAGAGACATTATTTGTGCCTCAAATGGTTATTATACTCCGTCAGTGTGTAAGCATTACATATCAAAAAGTCTGGAATTTTAAGAACAAAATTCTTCCTCCCTCTATCTCTGTCCTCAATTTATTTCTGTTTCTTTTGGAAAAATCAAATGTCCCCCTCGTTTTGAATTAAAATGGGTAGAGAGAAAAGAATAAAATTCAAAGAGTCACTGAATAGGAAGTGTGCACCCAGGACCTGCGGATTCTTTGGTATCTGCTCAGGCTACAAGAAATCTGCACATCCCTGGGTGGAATACGGACAAATGATGTCATTCAGCAGAATTAAGACCAGACGGAAAATGTAGCCAAATTCTGCAGGGGGTAGCATCGAATCCTGGCATTAGTATGAAATGACCCCGACTGCGCTGGAGAGCATAAACAAGTGTAACTGTGAAGGCAACACCGATTCTGGGATGTGACTGAGAGGGTAACAGCATTTCTGAGCTGTGATGCAGAGTAGGGACGGGGGGTGTAACACCAAACATTGGTTTGTAACTGTAGCCAGGCACGAGGACTGTGATTCCCCACAGTGGACACAGTAGTTACGGTGGAGCCCTCTCATCTGTTGGGCTATAATTGGTAGTTGTAAGCTGCACGTCGAGCACTTTTTCTCCTGGATCTCATCCTTGGCGACGGATCCAGACCTCAACCTCTAGGATCTGCGGAGAAATAAACAAGTGGGAAACAAACAATCAAAACAGTGAAGCAACACAGTGGAGCAGTTGCGGGAGAGGAAGCTCCGCCTTTGGAAGCCTCTAGCCAATCAGAAGCTTGTTGCTGGGGCCCGGTGTTTGGCCGCCTGACGTTCCCATGGAGACGGAGGAACGTTACACACCAAACACCGGGCGACGTTGACGTCTATGCATTATATCCATGGAGACGACAGAGTAAACGTCACCACCCCCCCCCCGCCCCGCTCCCCGCCCTCTCTCAGCGCCAGGGGTGGAGGGAGCGACGCAGGCGTCGCGGTCGCGTGCTGCTGGCTGGGAGACAGGCGGGCCGGCCGGGCAGGGCCTGTTGCCGTGGCTGCAGCTTCGGCTGTTGTTGTTTGGTGCTGGAATTAGAAAGTGCTGAGGTGGTGGTGGAGCCAGGACCGATTCTGGAACAGCCTCTCCCGCCCCCGGGCCAGAGAGGGATCCCCAGCCCCTGGAAAGCCAAGACACCCCCTAGGCTGCCCCAGCACGCCTCATCCTAGGTCCTGAGCCAAGATCTCTTGCTGCTGCCTGTGACTCCAGACTGAGGGCCAAACCTAGACCACTCCCTCCATCCTTAGCTGGCCATAATTGTCAGGATGACCTCCCAACCCGCTGTCTTCTCCAGACAGAGCCCACAGAAAAACCACGGACCAAACTGCCTTGTCCCAGAGTCGAGAACAAAACCCGGCTTAGAAAACTTTCCAATGTTGGAGTAAACCCCAGAATCAAGGAGAAATCAGAGAAATGTTTGGATTTGTCTTTTATTCTTTAAAGGCAGCAGATCTTAAGACATTGATTCTTTAGAGCTTTGTTGAACATTTAAAGGGAGGAGGGAGGGAGGGAAAACCTGGAAATCCCTCTGAGGACTGTGATACTGGAAGATGGGAGGGCCTGAAAACCCTCAGTCAAAAGCATCTGAAGCTTTGATTTCTACATTACCTACTTCAGTCTGGACTATAAAAGCCGGCGGAGTGTGAGAACTCTCTGTGCACCAGCCTCATTTTTCTTCGCACAATTCTGGACACAGTTATAGGAAGTTTGCAGCAGCAAACTGTAAACAAAAGCAGATCAATAAACAGACCTGAAGGGTTGAGGTGACCATCTGAAGGCAATCACTCTGAACAGAATGTAACATTTGAATGTTAAAGCACAACTAAGGGGCCCAGGACTTTGACTTTCCACCAACTATTGTAATCTTCCAACCTGGATGAATTTAAATCACGTCCTTTGTTTTTGAAGGGAAAAGAGAAGGGTTATTATCTGCTGGAATTACAAATAAGTCAGTGGATGCTTACCTGGCAGGGAAGATACCATGATCATGAAGGTCGTTTTCCCAAACCAAGGCTTATCCATTGCTCTCTGTATGTGCTGACCCCTGCAATTTGCCCAAATGTGGGGAAACTCGACTGCATAATTTGTGGTAGTGGGGGACTGCCTTCACACTCTCCCCTGAGGGGAGTCATTGGAGTGAGCACATAGAAGCTGCTTCAGACAGTGGGAGCAGAAAGAAGGATTCCATCAAAATGAATGGCATCTGGGGTTGGTTTGGGATCCCTCTATTCTGCCACCAACACATATCCAATCCCATTTACCATCTCTGACAAATCAGCCCCTCAGGGTTCCTTCCCTATTACTCCACAGTAGCCCTCCCTGGGCTCCCATTCAGATATTTTACCACCTGCCCACAAAGCATATCCGTTGCCTTTCAACATTCCCTTGCTCCATCCTCTGACCTACCTATTACTCACTTCCCTGACACTCTTCTCTAAACAGTTCTCCCTTAACTGCCTGCCACTTTATTGACACTCTACCCAGCTGACCAGCACTACCCCAGTTCTTGCTCTATCCACCCATCCCCACCATAATATTTTTGGAGCCTGGTCCTGACCTAATAGAAGGTAGTAGGCATTTTGGAAATGTCCATGTAGGAGGAAGGGTACAGCAAGCTGAACAAAGCTATCAGCACTTCAAAATCAAAATTATCCCCAGATTATAATTGAGATTGATGCCACATGGCCAAGCACAATGCAGATTTGCTTATTACAGGATTATGTGCAAAGTAGCAATGTACTAATTCTGACCTTTTCAGTGAAGCTATGATAATTTCTACTTGTTTCTGTCAACTGATGGTCAAGCTAGACCCCTTTTGGGAGTGCCCGTTGTCCCTCCTGCTCCTCCTAGCACTCCTCCTGGAGCATAAGGCAGATGGAAAAGAGAGAAACCTCAAGTTCAGGTAGGCGACTTGTGGGTAGATTAGATTTAATCAGTTTGGGGCATGGGAATGAGGTGGTTTGTGTTTTGTTTCAGATGGGAAATTAAGTACTGATATGATTTACCCCCAGGCAGAGAAATAACCTATCTTCCCATCTAGAAAAGAAGTAGGTAGCAACCCTTATCTTCTCTACTTTAAGCTCGGAGTTAAATTGGAATAGTTTTGTTTACTGTAAGACTCTCTCGCTCTCTGGGTCTCTTTTCTAATTCTTCAGATCAATCAACGACCCAGGAAGCCACTGACAGAATGTGGAGGAAGGAAAATATGAAGCCAAGATTTATCTACTATTTTTGATGTGCCAAGGTATTCTCACATATGTTCTCATGTTGTCCTCCTAACATCCCTGCGAACGAGGTCTTCCTGTGCCCATTTTGATAGCCAAAGAAACTGAGGCTCAAGCAGTTAAGTAACTTGCCCAAGGCTGCAGTACAGAGCCAGGCTTCCAACCCAGCCATCTGTTTTCAGATGTGGTGGAATGCCCAGAAAGCCTCCTCTCACCCAGCTTTCCTTTCCACAGGGAGCCTCTAGTCCCTTTCTCTGAATGCATTAAAAAGAAAAAGTGTGTGTGTGGGGAGGAGGTTAAAGATCTTTGGGGATATTAGAATTTCAGGAAAAGGTGCTGACACCACAAAGAACATGGATCCACCCCTGCCTCCTGGGATTAACCTATATTTCTCCTTGGCCCAAGATCCAAGGAGGCAAAGAGAGACATACCCCAGAGCATACGCAGCAGAAAGGTTTGGGCGAGTTCTGGGAGACTCTGACCTGCCCCAGGCTAGGGAGGACACCACCTGAGTTCACAAGCTACCTAGAGAGCTCAGCCCAGGTTGAGCTCAAGTTATTACTTAGGACCGGCCCCGCCTTCTTCCCTTCCTCCTCCCCCATGCCTGACCCTGCTAAGAAGCACGTCCAGCACGAGTTCCTCCAGACCTCAGATGCCTTTAGGATTTTAATGTGTCTGAAGAGCTCCATCCTTGACAAGGAGCATTAGTCAAGTCCAGTGAGTGGGAAGGACATTTCCTGGTGATCCAGGGCTTGGAGGAAGGGGAGACCCTCCTTCCTCCCCGCCTTGGCAGGCAGCTCCTGGAGAGGTCCACGTGGGTGGCTATGAGTATGGACATGCCGGAGGGTTTCTTGCCGGGCAGGAATGCCCACGGGCCACACCCTCCTCAGCCCTCAGTGCATCTCATCGTGTCTGGACCCGCAAAGGGAGTGACAGTGCCAGGGAGTGGGTTCTCCTCTGTCTGGCTCCCACAACCGGTTTATTGTGATGATTCTATTTGTGTTCCCCATGTTCTGTTTAACTTGGCAGCAGGGAAGGGAAAGGGCAGCAGGTTCATGCCAGTTTGTACTGGGTGGTTCCTGTAGCCACACCCAGGCATTCAGGCAGGCTGCTCACACTGGGGATGCCTTTACCTGGGGGCGCTCGGTGTGCAAAGGCAAGGCGTGGGAAGTGGTTCCTTTTTATGGGCTAGCGAGGTGTGGCTGGCATTTCACCTCTTCCTGTTTTATTAACGTCACCCATATTCAGGTCAAAGGGCATGCTTACCAGACTCCTGTCGCCCTGGGATCCGGGAACAGGGGACAGTTGGTGAAGTCCATTGGGCTGAATTACCCCAAGTTCCTACGGCCCATAGGCACCGTGACTCCTGCTCCTAATGTCCCACAACGTTGAAATCTGGGTTCCCCTAAAAATATCCAAAGTGGGGATTCTTTTCGTACAAGGTGGTAGAATTCAAAGAGAGTGGACTTCAGAGTCAAATAGACAGCATCTAGGACCCTGGGTTTGCCCCCTTACTTATCTGAGCCTCTGTCCAGAACTAAAATCTCTAGCATGCAGGAAATAACAACTAACCTTTTTGCTCATTATATATGCCAGGCACCGTTCTAAGCATTTTTATAAAAACTTGTTTAATCCTCCAAACAACCTCAGGAGATGAGTAGGTGAATACTAGCATCATCCCCCTTTGTAGAAGAGAAGTGAAGGCCTAGACAGGTGAAGGAAATTGCCAACAGGCCCCCAGCTAATAAGTGACAGGGCCAGGATCGAGGGAGTCTGGCTCTGGAACTGTGCACTTAACCACTCTGTGCTAGTGCCATTCTCTGAGAACCAACTCGGTGCCAGGGGCTTGAGATGCCGTGGAGGGCAGACACAGACACAGTCCCCCAGACCCCCCTCTCCCTGCCCTGTCATCATTATGATTCACTTCCGAAGTTCCTAAGTCAGCTTTGAAAAACCTAGAAACTGCCTTTTTCCTAGATCCTGCCTGGGGTCGTCTTTCCTTGAATACCAGGACTTTCTAGGTGAAGGTGACAGCAATGGTCAGTAAGAGGAACCTCGAAGTATGCTAAATCGCGTGGGCTCCTCCCCTGCCCCGGAGCAAGAACAAGGCCTTGCAGGATTACACTCTGGGCCTGTCAGGAAGAGCATTCTGCCAGGCAGGTGGGCGTGGGCCTCCCTTTGCTCCTTCAGCAGACATTCTGCCTGCTCCCGGCTGGCTGAGCCAGGCTGGGGTGCTGGGTGTAACCAAGCATGTCCGGCAGGCAAGGCCGCTGAGCCCTCCCCGGAAGAAAGTGGCCCTGACCTAGACAGCCCGGTGATGAAACCATTTCCTCCCCAAGAGAGGGCAGAGGACGTGGCTACAGGGCCTGGCATGGTCCCAGGCTTTGCTCACCAGGCTGTTCCCTACCTGGATGCCATGATATGTATTGTGAGACTCGAGACAGAATTATTTCTTAACTGGAGGCAAGGTGTAGATAATTACTATCGCCCACATTTAGTGAGCGGTTAGCGTGCTTTAAGTGGCCTGTGTGGATTGTTTTATTTAATCCACAAAGTAATCCAAAGAGGTAGGTTTTTATTATTATCCCCATTTGACAGATGAAGAAATGGAGGCACGAGGAGGTTAACTTCCCAATATGCACAGCCCAAGTGATTGAACTGTCTGACTTCCTAGACTGTTTTTAACTATCCAAAACTATCCTGAGTCAGCTGCAACACGGGATCCAATGAAGATGCTTGAGACATTTCCAGATTGGACTCAGGGGTTCAGGGCCCCCAAATCCAGTTTACTGGGGCTCCTTGGGAACATTAGGCTCATGCCTGGAGGCGGGTCATCTGATTGTGGTCCCTGGGCTCTCACTGGCCACTCTGGACCTCTGAGAGCCAGAGATGGCTCCAGTAACCCCTTAGGTTCACTAGCTCCCCACTAAAAGTCTAAAACTGGTCTGGGACCTGGCTGGCCCCACAAAAACAGAACATGAGCAGAGCAGAGACTTGGCACAAAAAAACTGCAGCTGCCCGATCTTGGGCTGTGTGTCTGGATGTGCCCTGACCCATCTGGGCTTGGGTTCTGTTCTGGGACTAGGACAGTGTCACACTGGGCCAAAAACCTAAAGCCCCCAAATTCTATCTCTGACTTCTTTGAACCTCTTCTCCCTCTTCCTCCAGTAAAACACGCATAGCTTGGTAGTATTTCACACCACCAGCACTGGAGTCAGGCTACTGGTTCAGGTCCTAGCTTTGCCACTCATTTGTGACTTATCTTCCAAATTATTTAATCTTTCCGTGTCTCAGTTGCCTTATCTGCAAAATGGGGATAACAATAGTACCTTCCTTTTAGTGTTGGGAAGACGTGATAATGTATGTATATGGTGAATGCTCGATAAATGTTAGTTATTATTGTCATGGTATTTTATTATTTCTTTGCATCCTTTCTCTGGAGACTGAGATAAGTTTGTTGAAAACTGAGTATAAGCTAGAGCCAACTGGGCTATTGCTTAAACTCTTCCTACTGCCTATACTTCCCTCCTACCGCCAAAGAGTCGCAGGAATAGGTACTCTTAGAACAGGGCAGAGGATTAGGCCAGGGGTCTTTAGGAAGTTCCTTAAAGCCAATTCTCTTGAGAATTTTAATGGGTCAACTTGGGAAGGCAGCCAAAACTATTAATTTGTAACACCTACTGAGAAATCCTTGTCAACACCTCGGTATGGCTCTTCTCTGTGGAGCACAAAGGTTAGGGTGAGAGTCATGAAACCTAAAATAATTATTGAGCAACAGTGTTACTGATGGCAAAATAACCTTTTAAAAAAATCCACCACCACCACCCCGGGCTACATTCCCCTGGAGACTCTCACCTCCTTTTCTTAGATTGTCATGTCAGTCTGACTACAAGCCATGTCTTAATAGAAACCGAGTCTTAGCTCCTATTCGACTTCTAACACAAGGGCAATACAAACCCACATGCCTACTAAATATAATCATGATGATATGGGACTAGGATAGAAAATGAGGGACAGAATGGGTGAGCTAGTGCCGCAAAGGAGAGTCAAGGTGAAGGGGTACCTTATCTCAAATCTGAACAAAGAAGTTTATTTCCTGTGAAGTCTGATGAGAAAAAGAAAAAAAAAGTGTGGTTTGACTCCATCACACAGAGTAAGTTACAGTGGGTTCTGCCCTGCCATAGAACTTGAAAGCCTTGAGCAGCACATTTGTGGTTTGGTTGTGTTATCCGATTCTGAGGCTGATGCATTCTGCGTTTGGTTCATGGCTGTTCAGTTTCCAGTCCTCCCCTGGGCTCTTACGTTATGGTTTCAGGGTGGCCACACGTATCTCTCCACTATTCAGGTGGAACAGCTGCGAGGCATCCCCACAAACAGACCATAATAATAACAGTGGCAACCACTAAAAGCTTGCCCTGTGCGAGACGCTGCTTTATGTGCAGCATTTCATTTATTATGCCCGTTTTACAGATTAGGAAACTGAGGCTAAACACAAGGGAAACAATTTATCCAAGATCAGCCAGGTAGGAAGGTGAAGAGCCTGGATGTGTGCCTGGCACCCTGTGACTGTAGACACCAAGTGCTTAAGCTCCAAAGTCCACAAAATCACCAGTCTTCCCTCCTCCCGTACCTTTGCTTAGGCACAGCTCCTGAGGTTGTCATCTCCACTCTAGTCAACCTTCAAGACTTCCCTCCCCTCTTCTGTTGTCTTAATCATTCCAGCCTAGAATGGTCTCTCATCCCTCTGGATGTTTTCCTCTGGACCATTGCCTTTGGCACTTAATTATGCATTATCTTTTATTAATATTCAAATGTTTCATTGCATAGGCTCTGCCTTCCCCAACTGCATTACCAGACACGGATCAGCCCATCAGCATCTTATACCTCTTTGCATTCCCTCCCGCCCCCCAGGACTCGGCCTAAAACTGGGCACATAGAAAATGCTTAGTATGTGTTTGAACGAATTGAAGAAAACCCAAGATAAATATTCCAAATGTGGCCTCCTCTACACAGAGGTCCTTTTCAGCAAGTGACTTTCATTTTGAACTCAGCTGTCTTTAACTAGAAATCCTTTTGTAGTGCTTGGCTCAATAAATAAGTGACCAATAAATATTTGATGAGTGAAAGAGAGGATGAAACCCCAGTGTTCCATCACGTACAAGTGACAGGCAAATTATCTTAACTCCTCTGAGCCTCAGTTTCCTCAACTGTAAAATGGGGATAATTCTTGGAGCATTTGTGTGAGAATTAGAGACATGTGAGGCACCTCTCACAGCCCCTGGCACATGATAGCTACTATAATTACCACCATCACCATTATTATATTCCAAACCCTTCTTGGGAAATGGTTCCAGCAACTCAAAAATAGAGGACTTCAGCCACTAGATGAATGAGTATGAGGTGGAAACTTGCTGCTAGAGATGATCAAAACAAACCCAAGGAATCCTATGACCCATAGTCTTCTGCATGTTGCTATTTACCAGGTTTCGGGGGTTACATTTTGTTTTTGCTTGTGGCCAAGTCGGAACCCCTGTGGTGTCTTCCTATGGAACTCAGAGTACCGTTGCTGTGGGGGCCCACTTTTCCTTTCTTTATTAAGAAAAGGAAACAGGAAATCGAATGTAAAACCCTCCGACGGTTAGTGTCACACTAAAGTTGTGAATTTAACCACACCCCCGCCAGGAAATGAAAGTACAGTTCTCAGAGTGACGTTCCCCCTCCTTTAGTGGCTCACACAGTGTTTTTTTCAGATTTTGGTTAGATACTTGCAGATGAAAGGCCTGAACTTGGGGCAAGGGTTGTCACTGGGTACTTGCCCATTTCGGCATAGATTAGCACACAGATTGAATACTGCACAAATGGAGACGGGCGTTTCACCTGCTCTGTGACAATATATGACCCTAGGAGACCTCCCAAACTAGTGGTCCACACGTGGGTTCTGACCCATTGACATAGGTTTGTTGTTGTTGTTTCGGCTCACAGAATGTATTTTTAAATTTTCTTTGGTTGCTAGTATTTAAAAACGGAGAGATTTCACACACGTATGCACGCGCATGTCCAGTCTGGATTTATAGCCTCTCTTGGGGGAAAAAATGGTGACCGTAGGTCCCAGCTGCCCCCTTTCGGGGGACACATGTCTTGGGTTCAGTGCAGCAGCCCACTGTACTCATTTCCTTTACATGCCTGCCCTCACAGGCATCTGAGATTCCAGGCTCGTGTTCTGGGTATCTGAAAGATAGCCACGAGGCGAAGACTTCCTGACACCTCAAGTCTGACCTCCTGTATATTCAAGCCTTCACTTTCACCTACTCCTCCCTGCCTGAGTCTCCTGATTTCAAAAATGCCACTAGCCCTGGCCGCTCCAGATGGAGACAGTTGTTCATTATCTGCCCTGGCTTGAACATCAGGAAGTTGGTCAATCCTTTGCTGCACCTCAGGAAGCCGTGGCAGAGCAAAGCGCCTGAGGAGACAGGGCGCCGTCTGATCGTCCCCTGCACATTTTCCTTAGTCGATGTGGTGGACCTCTTTTGTTTTGCCGCCCAGCATTCGTTCATCCTTCTGGCAACTGGACACCCGTTTTCCTCCTGGGAATCACCCCTCCCATTCTCAGTCCCTGTGCTTTGAGTGCAGTTGACTCCACCTCTCACTCCATAGGTCGGCCTGTAACAAAGGCCTGACCAGTCAGAGTTCTGGTCAAGTCCTTAATTCTGGCGATTGGTGCAGAGGTGGACACGTGACCCCAGTCGGAGCGTGAAACACAGCAGGACCTTTGCTGGGATTGCTGGGAGAAGGGCATGTGCTCTTTTTCCACTGGACTGGAACCTGGAGCATGTAGACCTAGGACTTCTGTCCACTACCTTGTTAACACAGGGGGCCTGGCATGGTGGCATGGTGAAGCCACCATGAAGGAGAGCACAGCTGAGAGAAGGCGACAGGCCTGGTTCTGGAGTCCCTAGGTGAAGGCTTGCTGGATGCAGACTACCCCTGGACTTTTCAGTTCCACGGCACGACCCCTGAATCTCTCTATGTCTCCTACCTGAAATCAACTATTCCCTGGGAAACGGGCACGGAGGTGGGAGAGGGTGGAAGGTGTACACCTCTTATGCACCTCCCTGGTAGCCCATTACATTTCAACAGGCACCTCTGGAGAGCCCAAAGACACCCTGGTTGGATTTTTTTTAAGTTACAAAATAATACATGATTATTCATTTTAAAGTTCCAAAGATCAAGAAATAAATAAAGCAAATAAAAAGGTAAGGCCCTTCCTTCCTCCTCCCTGCAAGCCACTCTCCAAAGGTAACTGTGGCTACTAGTAATATTGATAAAAATAATCACTAAAATTTGTAGAGGGCTCCCTGTGTGCTAGGCACTGTTCTAAGCACGTTATATGTATTTTCTCATTTAGTTCTCTCCACATCCAATGATTATTATTTGCATTTTACAGAAAAGGAATGTAAGGCACAGAAAGGTTAAAGTCATAAAGCTAATAAATTCCAAATAATCTGACTCCACAGCTCAGATTCCTAGCCACTGCCTGTCATCTTTGACATCACTCCATGTCACTTCCCTGATATGAACTTCAGGCTCTAAGCAGACTGCTAGGAAAACATTTCTGGACGTTGGTGATTTTCAGGGATGACAGCCTATTCCACTAGTGGTCAAATTACCCCTAAGGCCTCCAACAAACCATAATAACAACACATCTGAAGCAGGTAACAAATGGGCAGTGGTGTGCATCAATCTTTAGGATATTTTTCAGCTATTACATTGATCATTGGTTGAGAAGTGTTCACATATTACATGCTCCTTGAGGGCAGGGACTATGCCTTAATCCCAGTTTTATTTCTGGGGTCCAGTATAGTGTGCCTGGCATTCCTGGCATGCAGTAAGTGCTCAACAAGCATTTACTGAGTGAATAGATAAATGGGAGCTAAGGAGTTATTCATTGGATACATTGGGACAGGACGTCTAGAAATGAGATTCGCTCTAAGTCTTCTGTGGAGTTGCTGCTAAGCCCTAAAGGTGACAAGACTGACCTAGATTTGTAAGCATTTATTAATAATGATGTCATGCTGACATTCTTACAGGATTTCCATATAGTTTCCCTCATTCCTATGCATTGAGGTAAAACACACACCTTGCACGCCATCAACAGGCAGCTTTAAAAGGACACATGGGCTACCACAAAGGTGGTGTTTGTTTCCTTGCCTGCTCAAACAAACACCACGCAATGGGTTGGCTTAAACAATGGGAATTTAACAGCTCAGAGTTTTGAGGCCAGGATAAAGTTCAAATCAAGGCATCATCAAAGTGATGCTTTCTCCCGGAAGACTGTGGCATTCTGGGGCTGGCTGCCGGTGATTCTTGGTCCTAGACTCCTCTGTCATATGACAAGGCACATGGTGGACTCTCTTGGCTTCTCTGTTCTTTTCCAGGTTCCGTTGAATTTCAGCTTCTTGTTTCCCATGACTTTCTCTCTGTCTGAATTTTATTCTGTTTATAAAGGACTCCAGTAATAGGATTAAGACCCATCCTGATGGAAGTGGGCCACACCTTAACTGATATAACCTCATTAAAAGTTCCTACTCATACCCACAGGAATGGATTAAATTTAAGAACATGCTTTCTGGGGTACATACAGCTGCAAACCACCACACTCCAACCTCTGGACCCCAAAAAGACATTTTCTTTCTACATGCAAATTACATTCATTCCATCACAATATCCCAAAAAAGGCTTAAATCATTTCAGTAACAATGCTAAGAATGAAGTCTCATCATAATTGGTTAGGGGTGTGGTCTGTCCTGGGACACAATTCCACTGTCTGTGGATTTGTGAAACCTAGAGAACAGTTATTGGCTTCCAATGTATAATGAAGGGATAGACATAGGATAGACATTCCCATTCCAGTAGGGAGAAAATGGAAGGAAAAGAGGGCTTATGGGTCCCAAATAATTCCAAAACCCAGCAGGGCAAACTCCATTAGATTTCAAGGTCTGAGAGCCATCTATGGATGGATGTTTTATTCTCCAGGACTGATAGACCAGCAGCCCCACCCCTTCCAAGCGCAAGCACAGCAGCCATGCTCTTCCCGAACACTGGGGTGAAGGCCCCACCCTCTCCAAGCATTGAGTTGGCAGCCAGGCTCTAAACAAATGCCAGGACATAGACCCCACCCTCTCTGAGCACTGGGGTGGTAGCACTCTTCCTGAACAATGGGGTGGAAGGCACTCACCTCCCTTCAAGTGCAAGGGCAGTGACCTGCCCTTTCCACATACATGTGTGGGCCCATTCTCTTGGCCCGAGGAGATATCTTCCGCCCAGACCTCAGCCTTTGTGGTTCTGCCTTTGAAGTCATTCTTCCTTCAATTTAAACCTTCTCTGTTCCTTTCAATCCAGGCTGGCAGTATATATGCTTATACAAATTTCACAAAAAACTTGTCAGCTTTGCATGTAGTTCACAGGTATCTAAACCATCAGACAAAAGGACTTTCCACAGATGCTTCCTGGATAACTGCATTTCCAATCCTCATGTCCACTGAAATGGCTGACTGGGTCCATGTTCAGTTAAACCCTCACATGTGCCCTATTCTTTAGGGATTCACTTTCCAGAAGCTTAGGGAGGTCCTTGCTAGAACCATTTTTGGCCCTCGTCTCATGGCACATTATCTGGATAGACTCAGAATTTTCCAAAGAATCAATTTCTGGTTTCTTTATGCTTCAGAATTCATTTCTCAGCTTATCCCCTTTCTTCTCACATTTCACTATAAGATGAGAGGAGAAACCAGGCTGCACTTTCCACACTTGGCTTGGAAATCTCCTTAGCTAAATACCCAAGTTCATTGCTTTCAAGTTCTGGCTTCCAACTGGCATTAGAACCAATTTTGCCAAGTTCTGTGCCACTTTAAAACAACGATCACCTTTCCTCCAGTTTCCAATAACACATTCAGTATTTCAGTCTAAGGCGTCATTGGAGGGACCTTTAGCATCCATGTTTCTACCAACAGTCTCTTCAAAGCAGTCTAGGCTTTTTCTATCAAGCGCCTCACAGTTCTTCCAGCCTCTACCCATTACCCAATTGCAAAGCTGTTTCCACATTTTTTGGTACTTCCAACAGCAGCACTCTACTCTCCTGGTACCAGAATCTGTTTTAGTTTCCTGGGCTGCTCTAGCTAACACTATGCAAAGGGATGGCTTAAACAATGGGAATTTAGCGGCTCATGGTTTTGAAGTCAGGAAAAAGTCCACATCAAGGCATCATCAAGGCGATACTTTCTCCTGGAAGACTGTGATGTTCTTGGGCTGGCTGCTGGCAATCCTTGGTCTTATCAGGACCTGTTTCATGGAGGTCTCTCCTGGCCTCTCAGTTCTCTTCCAGGTTCCATTGGATTTCAGCTTCTTACTTCCCATGGCTTTCTTTTTATCTGTCTGAATTTCATTCTGCTTATTGTGGGCCACACCTTAACTGAAGTAACCTCATCTAAAATTCCTGCTTACAATGAGTTCAAACCCACAGGAATGGATTAAATTTAAGAACATGTTTTTCTTGGGTACGTACAGCTCCATACTACCACAGGTGGTACAGAATAGTGGTGACAAACTTGAGATCTGGAGCAAAACTACCTAGGTTCAAATCCTAGCTCTGCCATTTACTAGCTGTGTGGTCTAGGGCATGTTATTTAGCCTCTCTGTGGCTTCTTTTCTCAACTGTAAAATGGGAATATTAAGAGTACCTGCCACAGAGAATTGTGAGGATCACCTCAGTTGACGAATGTAGAACATTTAGAAGATCAACGAGCATGTAGTGAACATTCAATAAATATTAGCTACTATCCTTACTATGGAGAGGCTTGTCCTGTGACTTTTAAAGAGGACAAAGTAATGACAATATTAGATCCTCTACAATTTCTCCTTCATCATGTTCCAAAAAAGCCAAATGTGCTACTGGTTTTGAAATATCATACATGTTGAGCACAGAATATATTGTTTTAACTTGTTCTCATTCCTGGAAGATGTTCTAATTCATTATTAGTTTCTTGGCAGTTGAAGTGCATGCCTTTCTGAGTGATGGTAATACTGCCTAATACACAGAATCCCTTTAATACCCACCCACTGGGTATACCAAGTCTTCTCCCCTCCTCGTCATCTGTGGCAAAAGCTTCTCTCCCTTTCCCCTAAGTGACCCACGTCATCTCATTCAGAGGGAGCACTTTAACCACTGCAGCTATTCTAAAATTGTGTACATGCTACATGCTCCCAGCCATCCTTTTTTTCCCTCTGCTCTCCCAGGCTCCCCTTCATGCAGGCTCTCTCCTGCTCCCTCTCTGTCACAGCAGGGTGAGTGTCTGTCAGGATTCACGAGCCTAAAAAAGGCAGCATTTAAAATTCCGAAAGTTTCCCAGAAAATGCCAGTTATGTTCTCAACTCTGCCATAGCTAGTTTATTCCTGGGTTAATATCAGTATTATTATTATATTATCTTGAGGCAACTCTGAGAAAAGGAGAAAAGAACTTAGGACAAAACACACACCGAGATTTATCTTTATAAGATCAGTAGGCAGCTTCAAACACAGTATTAAATGAAAATATTTCAGGCAGTGATGCTGGGAGAGTGTAGGAAAGGTAGGGCCCACTTTAATAAAATCCAAGAAATGCAAATGTAAATGTTGAAACAGGAGAATTAAGTGGTGATTAGCCATCTTATAACAAAGCATTGCCTAAATAAAGGCTTATGGAGATTTAATTAAATAACCATTCTTGATGCCTATGAAAACTGATTTACAGTGTGAGATCTCCTCTAGTCCTGTCTCTTGTTTCCTCAAAAATACCAAGTGTCAGCTACCACCAGAATCACTGTGCTGACTTCCCTGAGCCAAGGTGGCATCATCTAATTTGGTCACTTATGAGGTACTCAACATGCTGAGTCCTCTCTCATGCCCGAGTCCCTAAGGCCAGCCACTTGGCAGTCCTCCCAGGGTGTGGCATAGGCAGAGGGACATCCAGCCCCGAGGGTTTTCTTGAGGGAGCTCTGAGGGTCTGATCATGGTGGTAGAATCCCAGCTGGCTTGGCTTTGGCTGGGGATTGGAGGAGGGCATGGTGGGGACCTGTCATCCTCTGGGAAGGATGTTGAGGCCCATACGCAAGTCCTGTACCACCACAGATGCATCACGGAGTGGAGTGCAGAAAAAGCAGACCCTGCTGAAGGTGGTGGGAAACACGTTTGTCCATGAAGGCTGATCACTGGGGGGCACGGGCTTCGTGTTCGCGGCTCCCTGCCCTGGCAGTGGGGCAGAAGCAGTCCAGGTCTATTTTGTGCCCCTCTGTTTTAAGCTCTGCAGGCACACAATTGCGGACCTACTGGTTCTATCAACATTCATACTTCTCAGGACCTGGCCTTTCCTCTTCCACTTCACTGATATTTCCCACAGACCCTATCCCTCGTGACACTTAAGGAAACTTTGATTCTGAAATGTAGCTTCTGCCCAAATTCAGTCATTCATTCAACAAACACTGGTTGGGCAGGCTGAGCATTGGGCCAGGTGAGGAGCTACAACAGTCCTTGTCCTGTGGAAGCCCCCAGGTAGGCAGGGCAGACTGCACAGCGTTTAAGCACTACAGCGGAAGTGAGCAAAGATGCCAAAGGAGAGACATCTAATCCAGGTGTAGAGGAGTAAACCCAGCTTCCTGGAGGAAGTGATGCTTGCTTGAGTTGATGCCTGAAGGTAGTGTAGGAATTTTCCAGGGGGAAAAAAAATAACAGGAAGGGCATGCCAGGCAGATGGAACCCCATGCTAACACATAGAGGACAAGAGAGTTTATAGCACATTCAGGGAACTACAAGTGGTTCGCTACAGCTTCAAGGTGTCAGGGAGAGCAAGGAGGGGGTGGGGAGCACTGCAGGGAGACTTGAGAAAGCAGCTATGTGAGCAAAGCCGAAGAGATAAGCAGGCCCCGGATCACAGATGAGAAGGACTTATGTGTCCGCTAAAGCAGTTGGGTTTTCTCCAGAGAGAGAAATGAGGAGCCACTGGGCTTTATTTACTCAGTGGGATGACCTGATTTGTGTTTTAGAAAGCTCACTCTGACAGCAGGGTAGAGGTGGATTGGAGGGCAGCAAGGAGAACACCGAGAGGCCCGAGTGGGGAGGCCTGGCCCCAGCTGGGTGCGGGGAGGGGCACGAGCAGCAAGAGTCTGCTTTAAGCCAATTTTTATTAAACTACACATAGTGATTCATCCCTACCTTCCCCTTTCCTAGCTTCATTTCCCTATCTGGCCCCTGCAAGCCCTGCCGTTGATTCTAGTCTGTTTCCCTTTCCTTCTTCCGTTAGTGGCTCCCTTCACTGCAAATCTCTAAGATGCCATTTCCCTCTAGTCCTATGTAACAGGCTGCCAGATTCTTCCAGTTTTCTCAGTGGAAAGCTCCTGAGTTTTCCTCTACAAAATCCCTTAGAAGTGCTTTGGCCGGTAGAAGAGAAGAGTCTTTGACGCCTTTCAAAGAGCCTCTAAGAGATAATGCTTCAGCCAAGTTACCAGTCATGGGCGCCCCACCTACTGTGGAAGCTGCCAGTGACAGGAAAACCCGAATCAGCAGCACGAGCAGCCACCTCAGGCCTCACCTTCTGCCAGGCACTAAGAGCCAAGATGTGGACATGCCAGATCTTCATTCCTCTGGGTAATACCTTATGGGCTCCATCATGTCGGCCAGAATATGCCCTGGGGGATTATATGTGGGAAACATACAGCTCACCAAGAATGGGACCGCTCCTCTCCACTGCTGGTGCAGGAGGGTGGGGGGAGGATAAATACCTGTGCCATAAGCTCATTTGCTATGCTAGGCTTGTTCTGTGTGAATAATTCATATTTTGAGAAACTTAGAACTTTCAAGTTCATAGAACAATAGGCCCTATTATATTAGGATTCTGTGATATGTTCATCCATCAAAATTCATATATCTAAAAATATTAAGGGAAGCGGGTGTGGCTCAATCGATAGAGCTCCCGTTTACCATATGGGAGGCCCCGGGTTCGCTTCCCGGTGCCTCCTTTTGAGGGCAGGCCAGCCTGCGTGGTGCGGTGGGCTGATGCGGCGGGACCTCACAGCAAGGGGGAGATAAGCAGACACAGAAGAAACGCACAGCGAATGGACACAGTAAAACACAAGCAGCAAGGGGGCGATAAATAAATAAATAAATAAATCTAAAAAAAATTAAATAAAAATAAAAATATTAAGACTCCAACAGTGGGAGATATAAAGGGAAATTAAACATCAAACATGGCTAACTCTAGCAAGCACAAACCTTTATAATATAATAACCATAATACCAGCAGCATAGGGTTTTTTGATCAGTAAGGAAAAATTTCCAAGTGAGATTTGTCCCCAGTGACATTGGAAATGCCATCTTCTGCCATCAACTCATCCCTAAATTCAGTCTATCACGGTTGTTCATCTCGCTGCTGCCCCTAATTCCAGGCGAAAAATTCCTGCCATTTGGAGGCAGAGCCATTTGTGTATAATTTATGAAACCCTTAGGTTCCTTCAGAATGAAAGGAGTTACTGAAATAGAAGTTATTCTTATCGTCATGCCAACAGCAGCCCCACAACATCATCTCACAAACACACTCTGTCCTGAAGGCCAGAGCACATAGCACATACACTCACGTTCCTCCACCAGAAAGATCTTTCCGTTTCCTTCGAAAACAAACCTCCTTCACGTACAATCCCCACCCCCACCCCTCTCCAGTACTACATGCAGGCCTCCTCCCGCGGCGGGCTGGCACATATACACACACACATACACACACACACACTCCTCTAGCACACATCTCCCTTCTCATTCTTCAAGAGGCCCGGGGGTGTGTGTGAGAATGTCTGAACTGATGACATATTGTGACAGAACGTGCAAGAGAGTGAGGCATAGCCACAAAGCAATGCAGGTCACGGCAATAGGCTTTATATAACCCAGAGCCACAGAGAGACCCAAAATAGCAGCCTCCCTGCTGCTCACTTAGCCTCCTCCATCAACCAGGGATAAAATTAGAGCAGGCACTGACGCGCACCTGCGTCTGCAGAGGGACTCCAGGGAGACAGTGAGAACAGGCCCGACTCTCTGCCATCGGCCACGCCGACTGCCAGAATTTTCAGACCCAATCTGTCACCAGAGAGAGCTGAGTGTGTGTGTATGTGCGCGCACGTGTGTGTGTACACGTGGAGCCTTGCTCTGAGGAGAACGTTGCAAGAGAAGGGACAGGGAGCTGGTAATGAGGAACCTGGCTGTGGGGGGAGGATGTTCCCGGGCTTTTCAGGAGGAAGTCAGTCCCACGCTACCCCCATTTTACCTCACAATTCCTCTTTGCTGTCCTCCACACGGCCTTTCTCTGAGCTGCATGAGGTCAGAGTTGGCTGTGATGCTCTCCCTTTTCAAATCCCATACTGAAAACCAACCAAACAACAACAAACAAAAATCCCTACCGTCTTCCCTCCAAATTTAAATCAGTCCCACCAAATACGCACAATCTGGAGATTAAAAGGTTTTGCCAAGAAGGTAAGAGGAGAGACAAGGCTGGGGAACTTGACTGACTTTTCCACAGACCTCAGGGCCTTTCCCTTGTCTGGACACCATGAATAAACCACTGCTCACCGATGTGATGGACAGAAATGCTGTCCAGCTGGGCAGCATTTGTCCTTTTCCCACTTGAGGAAAAGCAGGGCAAAATAATTTTTTCCCCCAAAAAATATGTAGTTAAAGGTTTGTCATCTTGATCACTGGTTTTTAGTTTCTGGCTGCTAAAACAAAAGCCGTATGATGGGTTGGCCTAACAATGGGAATTTATCAGTTCACAGCTTCCGAGGCTAGAAAGCTGGCTTCCTCTTGGGGCCAGTATCTTCTGGCTGATAGGCAATCTTTGGGGTTCCTTGGCTTTTCTGTCACATGGCAATGCACATGGTGACATCTACTTTCTCTTCCGGGTTATGCTGACTTCCAGCTTCTGGCTGCTCCCCATGGCTTCCTCCCACCATGCCCAATTTCCTTTGCTTATGAGAACTTCAGCCATATTGGATTAAGGACCACCCTTAATTGAGTATGGGCATACTTTAATAACATCTTCAAAGGTCTTATTTATAAATGGGTTCACACCCACAGGGCCAGGGGTTGGGACCTAAAGATGCCTTTGTGGAGGACATGATTCAGTCTCCAGCAACTGGGTACTAGATATAAATTCCAAGGGAGGAAGCATGGCTAATCCCAGGACCCAGAGACCAGGGAAGTTACATGAGTAGTACCCACTAGACAGAACGAGACTGGGCTGTGGTTTTTTGGTGAGGAAAGAGTCACCATCCTATACAATGAAATTCTACTATTACACATTAATATTGGGGGTTTCTGTCCTTGGAGTTCTCTTTTACATAAATACTTCAGAGGGTAGGGAACATATTAAACCATTATGTAGCAGCGATTTATCAGGTCCTTTTCCTTCCAAGGTAACCTGAATAAATCCTGGAGCTACCATGTGGTGCCTAGGATTTGCACAGTATTGTCTTAAACAAACAAAAAACCCCACACAGGAGAAACAATCCAAACTCATTAAAAACTAATCTAAAAATTAATCCCCATTTTTATTTAAATATTGAGAAGAGCAGTAGAGGATCTGATCAGTCATCATAGCCATACAGGTGAACCTCCTCTTTCCTCTTTCCAAACCTCACAGCTGCTCAGAGACCCTAAACCTTCCAGATATCCAGGCAACATAGATATTTCTCTCCCTCTCCCACCTTCTTCTCTCTTTGTTCTCCCTTGTGTAGTTTGACTAGAATCTCTGGCTGTTTTGCATCCTTTCCACTTTGCCTACTGTTTGGCTTCTTCACATACAAAAAAGAAGCATCCCATCCAGAAGCTGACACAGTAAACAAGACTCTGGCCCAGTTAGAAACACAGGCTTATGGGTTTGGGGAGCATGTGGATACTCATCTTGTTAGACCAACAGAGCTGTGCTGCACTGATGAGTGAGGTCAGGGACCCCTGGAGAGAGATCTCCAAGGAAAGGACTTTTCTGAAAGAGATGAGACAGGGGTGGATGGGGGCTGGAGAATGGGAGGGGGGGAGACTTCAGAGTAAAATTTCTGTTGTTGGACAGCAGTTGTTTTTTCTGTAGCTTACACCTGAGTTGAAAGAATGTGTTGTTCAAGATTTAATATTCTGTCTATCTGTTCTGCAGCTCCCCCAACTATGGCCCTAAGGGCCCCACTGGACAGCTCCATTACCACTAAAGAGGCTTCTTCAGGCTCCTGAACCTATTTTCATGGCCTTCTCTCTTTCCATGATGTCCTTTCCACCTTTCCCTCTCCCCTACCCACCAGCCTCCTTCCCTTCTCTTCCCAGAGAACAAAATTCATTTTTCAATACTCAGCTCAAAGGTGACCTACCCAGCACTTACGCCTTTCTCCTCTTCCCTACCACCTTGGTAGGCAGAATTCTAAGATGGTCCTCAAGATTCCTGCTCTCTGGGGTACACAGCTTGTATAATACCCTCCTCTTGAGAGTAGGCAGGATCTGTGAATATGATGAGATATCACTCCCTTGATTATGGCAAAAGAGCAAATGTATTTAAGGTCCCTAATCAGTTGATTTTGAGCTAATCAAAAGGGAGATAATCCTGGGTAGATCTGACTTAATCATGTGAGCCCTTCAAAAGAAGGGTGCGGGGGCCCTCCCTGAGGTCAGAGAGATTCTCCTGCTGGCCTTGAAGAAGCAAGCTGCCAGGTTACAAGAGGAACAGTGGAAGGTGTTACATGGCAAGGGCTCCAGAGTGGCCTCTAGTTGCTGAGATCAGTCCCTGGCCAACTAGCAGGACAACAGGGACTCCAATCATACAGATACAAGGAACTAAATTCTGCCAACAGCCATGCTGGAGGACCCCGAGCTCCAGAAAGGAACATGGCCCAGCTGACACCTTCAGTGCAAACTTCTGAAACCCTGAGCAGAGGACCTGGTTAAGCATGGACTCGTGACCCATGGAAACTATGAGATAATTAATGATTATTGTTTTAAGTTTATACCGCTGCCTCCCAAGAATTAATCATCCTCTGGGACTCACAGCATATTTTACTTGGTAGGATTATAACCTTCCTCACACCATATCATAATTCTCTCCTGCACATCTGTAGCCACACTTATCACTGCATTGCTAGTGACCGGAGTTTCTGTCTTCTTTATCTGACACCAAGTATCTGGAAGCTAGTGGGTAGGAATTAATAAATGTTTGTTGAATTAATGCTGCATAAAAACAAAAATCACTTTTACCTCCACTAGTTGGCTATTTTGAGCAGAGGTCATCTTTTTTACCTCATGTGTGTGGCGTGTTGGCTTAGTTCTCCATGACATTTTGCATGTGTAAAAATAGATTCAATTATTAATGTAATGCATTCTATAATAGCCCCTGAAACAAGATGTTATTTCAGATCTCCCTTCTAGCTTTAGGCTATAAAGTTTCTCTCAAATGTTCTGGGAATATCAGAGGCTCCATGACAGCATCTTTTAAATTACATATAATAACGCTAATCTTTAATGGGCTGTGGGCAGCAGTCAAGTCAATGTTTACATATCCAGACTCTACTCTTGGCAAAATATTGTCTCTCCCAGAGGCCCATGGGCTGTCCCCAAAAGCACACCAGAGCATCTCTGCTGAACTGTTAGCTAACAGCCTCTTACCTCACGTAGATGGTATCAGTTTCATTGTTGTTGTGTTATCCCTCTAAGGACAATTGTACTGGTCAGTCCATGCATGCATCCTGACTTTTGGTTCAGAAAATATGGTCACTGTAACCACATGTGACTCTACAAAGAGGAGACCTGCCTATGAGGCTGATTTGCCCAATTCCTACCCCTTCCTCAGATACTTACACACACACACACCTTCCATATCAGTTCCACTGATAATATCAAATACCTGTAACAGGGAACAAGGGTCCTTTTTTAATACTTTTTATTTTGAAATAATTTCAAACTTATAAAACAGTTGCAAAAATAATACAAACCCCATACAGATCTCCAACATACTCCCACCCCACCCCCGCAGATACCCAGATCTACAAATTTAACATTTTGCCACCTTTGCTGTAGCATTCTCTCTACCCATCGATTTATTTTCTGAACGTTTGAGAGCAGATTGCACACATAATACTCCTTGAATACATACTACTTCATTATATATTTCTTTTTTTTATTTACTCTCTTTTTTTAAACAATTTATTGAAGTATATTGTTCATACATGAACATACATAAACTATAAGTGTTCAGTAAACATCGTGAACTTACAAAACAAACATGCATAACATCATACAGGGCTCCCACACATCACCCCCCCAACAAACACCCTGCATTGTTGTGAAACATTTGTTAACAAATCATGAAAGAGCATCATCAAAGTATTAGTACTATCGTCCATATCTTACTCTCCTATACATTTTTTTAAGGATTTATTTATTTATTTATTTACTTTTATCCATTTTTACCCGCCCCTCCCCCTCCATTTTTGCTGTTTCTATGTCCATTCACTGGGCGATTCTGTGGCCATTTCCTGCCCTCTCTTCTCATCCTTTTCCTCCTGTCTTCACTGGGATTCGATCCTCAGAACCTCCGATGTGGGAGAGAGGCATCCTACCACCTGTGCTACCTTAGTTCCTGGTTTTTTGGTGCATCTCATCTTGGCTCTCCCTTGTGTCACCCTCCAGTTACGTCATCATCTTTCTGTGTGGCTCACAGGGCCTGCTGGCGCACCCGCGCATGCCTTCTATATTTTTCTTTTTTTTATTTTTACCGGGAGGACCCGGGGATCGAACCCAGGTCCCTCCATATGGGAGACGGACGCCCAACCACCTGAGCCACATCTGTTCCCCTGCTATATCTCTTAAGGTTGACCAAAGATACCCAAAGTTACAGTCTTTTCCCATACAGGATGGTCATATAATAAATCAGGCTTAGTTTATCACCAGCATTCCAAAAACCAGACCTAGGGAGAAAAGCCAGGTCTGGGGACACATGCATGGTTTCTAATATAGCGAATATTTAGCCTACTCTGATTATCACAAAATCAGGGCAGCGAGAATATTCACATTATGTATTTCTTATGAACAAGGATATTCACTTATATTATCACCTTAAGTGCATTTATCAAATTCAAGAAATTTAATGTTGATATGAAACTTATATTCTCTATTCCAATTTTTTCTCATGTCCCAATAATGTCCTTTTCAGTGTTTGCTCCTCCATTCTTAGATCCCATCCAGTGTCACGTATTACATTTAATTGTCATTATCTCTTTAGTTTCTCTTTCTTTTTTTTAATTGTGGAAACATAATACAGCATAAATCTTCCATCCCAACCCCCCCACACACACATACCATTCAGTGGGATTCATCATATTCACAATGTTGCAGAACCCTCACTACCATGCATTACTAGAACTTTCCCTTCACCCCAAATAGAAACCTATACTCATTTTGCATTAATGTTCCATTTCCCCCACCCTCATCCCTGGTAACCTATAATCTACTTTCTGTCTCTATGAGTTTGCACATTCTCTGATAGTTTCTTTGAGGATACCATAGGACTAAATTTAAAATCCTAAATCTATAACAATCTTGTTTGCTTCAATACTAATTTAATTTCAATAGCATACAGGAACTATGTTCCTATATTCTCTATCCCCCCACCTTTACGTAGTTCTTGTCGCATATTATATATTTACACATTTTGAGTCCAAAACGATTGATTTATCATTACATTTTATGCATTCGCCTTTTAGATCCTGTAAGGGTAAAAAGTAGAGTTACAAATCAAAAATAATACTGGTATTTATATTTACTTATGATTTTGCTATTGTTCAAAGCTTCTGTAGGGGGACAGAGCCCTGAAGTGTCTCACTCTGCCATTTTGGCTGAGGAGGGGGATGGGGGTGCAGAGCCTTTTATTTTGCTTATGTAAAAAGATTTATGGTATAGAAGCTTCAGAATGGGACTCTGGGTACCCCCAAGGGACACATTTCCTTTGCTACCATTTTGCACCCCTGGCCACACTTTCTCTTGGCCTTAGAAAAAGAGAGGACTTTTCATGGGTCAGGGCATCTAAGCCAAGAGCCTTTGGGCTGGGACAGGAGAAGTGAGGGTGGCCTAGCAGGCACCTCTCTTTGCCTTTGATTCAGACACTCATGGTGCTTTCTGGGTAGAGATACCTTCCTCCTCTCTGAGCCTATTTCCTTGCATGCAAAGTGGGCTTAATAACCATACTTCACCTCATGGGATTGTTAGAAAGGTTTGATGAGGCAATGCAAATAAAACACACAGCTCAGGGTCTGGCACACAGACAGCCACCCGGTGCCCTGTGGCTATGACATTATTTGATTTGTAATCAGACTCAAAGGGGGGTCTTTTAGGGTCTTGAAAAGTGGTTGAGAATTAGCCTGCTCCCAGAGTTGCTGGTTGCTCAACAGGTCTTAGGGTCTGGAAGGTAAGTAGGTCTGACAAATTCCTCATTGCAGGCTGGTCCCCTGCTGCCACCTCACCTCCATACTGGGAGTGGAAAGAAAGGCCCTTGGCAAGAAACCAGGAGGGAGACAATAGGTGTGAATGATGAAACAGGAAGTCTGGTTTGGAAGCAAGTGCCAGTAGGAAACCACTCATGGAGAACATCTAACTCAGGCTGCTGATTGGGCGCTGAGCCATCGCTCAGATCAAGCTTCAACAGGAAGGTTTGGGTTGGTGCCCAAATATTAGAGAACGTGGACCTTCAGGTCACCAGGGAAATAGAGTTAGCTGGAGAGCAAGTGCTCACTTGAGACAGAGCAGGCTTTGACATTCTGGGTTCAAATCCTAGGTCGCCCCATGACTATGTGATCTTGAACATGTTATTCAGCCTCTCTGAGCCCCAATTTCCTTATCTTGGAAAGGGGCACGGCTGTGGGGAGGGTTTAGATAGCAGACAATAAACCTACTACAGTGCCTGGCTCACTCCATAAAGGTGAGCTCTCTCCCTTTTCTCCTCCCAGCCGTCTGGGCCCCTCCCTCAGCCCCTTCCTTGTCTCCTTGCTAAAGACTCTTGATATGTTGCCCCAGCATGACGCCAGTTCTTGATTATTTGATATTGCCCTACGCCTGGCCTTATCACTGGTTATCACCTACAAGATTGACTGTTGTCTGCTCCACCTGGCTCCTTCCTGCCAGGTGGCTCCTCTTGACGCACTTGGACCACAATGAAGGAAGGGTTGGGCCAGGTCACCCGGTGGCACCAAGGTTTATGTGAAAGAGTTTCTGCTTAATATTCCAAACGTATGGGAAGGCATCGCTGTAAACCCAATTGTCTATATACGTGCCTATAACACATATCCTTTAACAAGTCTACCTCCTTAGGGATCCCGGGCTCCATCCCTTCCAGTGAATACCTGTTTGGTCCTTCTTCCAACCACTGTTGTGGTTCCCTGGCTTCTCCCCAGGATCCTCTCTGGGTTCCTCTTCCTCAGCCCCTCTTAAGCGCTGAGGTTCCAGGGGGTTCCACCCCCGGCCTTCTCTCATCACCCTCCACATGTTCCCTGAGGGATCTCATTCAGCACCACAACTCCAACCATACTCTGTAACCCTAACCCGACTTCTGACACAGATCTGTACATTCAGCCGTCACCAGAACATTTCTACCTGAAGGCCCCATGGCCCCTCAGACTCAATGTGTACAAAAGGGATGGAACTGTTCATCTCCCCGACTGTTCTCCCCCATCATTGTCATTTTGTCATCTGTGAGCTCTATGGGACAGGACAGGCACAGGCCCTTATTCCTCTTTGCACCTCCAGCTTTTAGCATATTGCCTGGCACACAGTATGTGCTAACTAAATTATTGAGGGTTCAATTCAGACCCACATTGCTTCTCACAAAAATAATAATCTCCTGCCTGGTTTCCTTTCTAAGGTAAGGGCCCACTCTGATCATGTCTCTCCAGCGATCAGAAAATCTTTAGTGGCTCCCCATTGTCTGTGGAATAAAGTCCAAACTCTTTAGCATTCCATGCCTACACTTGTGCCAGACGTTCCTGTCTAGGATGATTGCCCTCTACACCCCTGCAGGCACCATGGGCTCCTCCCTTGCCAGGCAACTCACAGTTTCCTCAACTCCTTAAACTGTCTCCGTCCGGATCAGAGTTCACTCAATTACCTTCACCAGGAATGCCTTTTGGGGCCACCTCTGCCTGCTGCAATTCTGCCTGACCTTCAAGGCCTGGTTCATAGGCCACCTGCTTCAAGAAACCTTTCTGCATCTTCCTTTTGTGGTGGAGAATAAAGTCCCAAATGTATAACAGGACCTTCATATCCCCACGGGGTCTGGCCCCTGCCCACTGGTACAGCCTGTCTCTCTTCACTTTCTTCCCTTTCTCTGTCTGTCGTGGAACACTGGCCTTCTCTGGTTTCCTGGAATGTTCCATGCTATTCATGGCTCACCTCAGAGCCATCGTGCATGCTGTTCCATCTGCCTGGAAGTTTGTTCCTGCTCGCCCTTTATTACCCTCACTTTCCTGAACCCCCAGACCTAGAGAGTGCTCACTGTTACACACTGTCCTAGGACACTGTGTCTGTCCTTTTACTCCTTGTCCTTATGTTTATAGGCTCTGCTGGACTGTACACTGCTACATGAAAGCAGGGCTTGTGTGTGTCTCGTTCATCATTTCATCCTGGGTGCTTAGCACCAAGCCTGGACACACCAGACAGATGCTCAATAAATGTTTATTCACTAACAAGCTCCCCCATTTACAGCACTCTCAGCACTCTGCAACAAAGCAGAGATTTGCATACACTTCTCTCCATTTTGAATATAAGGTGCCTTTAAAAAGAAGTTCATTTTATTATGGACATTTTCAAAGACACACAAAAGTCAACAGAAAAATGTAATAACCCCCCTTTTTCACATCATGCTGCTCAACAGTTATCAAATCCATTCTTGCTTCATCTACTCCTCCATTTTTTTCAAGATTATTATTATTTTTTTTTTTAGGGCAGACACTGGGTTCAATCCCAGGACCTTGCACATGGGAAGCAGGCGCTCAAACCACTGAGCTACACCCACTCCCCTCTATATTATTTTTAAGCAAGTCCCAGACATTAAAAATCAATTACTTCTTAAATGTTGGCATGTCTTGATTACATGCTAATTTTTAAAAATTTATAAATGTATGTATGTATGGGCATACACAAACATATCTGTCATATTTTATAAATATGTATATGAATAGAAAGACTAAAAAGAAAAACACTAAAATGCTAACAGCCAGTTTTCGCTGGGTGGCAGAACAATAAGTGATTTTTATTTTCACCTTTGTGATTTTTCTGTATTTTCTATTATGTATTTGTGTGTGTGTGTGTTATATATTTTTAAATGAAAACAAAAGAAAACAGATTATGTAACAGTGTGTATAGTATGAGCCCAGCTCTGTATATGTTAATTTGCCCCTGAAAGGCAGTTTAATAGTTGCTGTCAATGCACATGTGATTATATGTGCCTTTTCCCTTTATTTCTGCTTTCCTATATTTTGCAGTTTTTCTAAATTAATTTATATTTTTTAACAAGAAGATGGCTGTTTAGATTGGGGAACATAACAAGGATTCTAATCTGCTTTTAAATTACATCTTCTTATTTGCTGGACTTACTCTCAGCGGTTTCTTTCCTTTATTTTCCTAATCTAATAGCAGACCTGCTTCCCTGGAGCGCTGTGGTGAAAGGCTGCTGCCAACGCTTGCATTTCCTGCAAGGAGACTTGTCCTACTGCCCATCCTGGGGCTTATTCACGCCAGAGCCTCAGCCCCAAAATAAACAGCCGGGGTGTTTCCTCTCCCCAAAGGGGAAGCAGAAGCCCCTGGTGAGCAGAGGGAAGGGTGAGCCCTGTCTAGACCATCATCCAGGGGGAATTCTGTCCACACAGTTCCCCATGGAAATCCCCGCGCCCTGGAGCAGCTCTGCTGACTCAGGCCAAGCCTCTGCGGGCGCCGCAGACCCCGGCCCTGGCGGGCCCTCTCCTGCCCCTCCCCCGCCCCCTCAGAAAAGGCAAAAAATTTTCCCAGAGGCACTTCGGTTCGGGGTGAGCTGCCAAGGAGAGCGCTCAGGTGAGGTCATCGGTCAAATCAGAGTCTTCTTGATTGATGGGACTGTCAGTCCAGCTTTGGTCTCCACCTGGAGATAATCCTCTCCTCCCACCTCAGGGAGCTGCCGGCGAATCAGGAGTAAGTCCCCGTGGACTTTTTCACCAGTGCAGGAAACAGGCCCCGTTTGCGTTTACTGAGTGAAGGAATCAAGCGCAGTGATTCTCAACCAGGTGCCATTTGTCCCCCCAGGAGACATTTGCCAAAGTCTATTGACATTTTTGGCTGTCAAAAGTGGAGCAGGTGAGAGTGACAGAGTTGGACTCAAATAAGTCCTCCCTGCACATGGTCCATCAGTCCCTTCTATTCAAACCTATATGTGGTGCTGGAGTTTGTAGGTGTACTTCCAGAGACTGGAGCCTCTGGCCTGCCCATGTGCCAGCTGTGCCTGGAATCTCGGTGGAGCTGCAACTCCTACTCTACAGCTCAACGGACTCACCCAAGTCACCTGGTGAGGAGACAATGATGGACAACGGCCATCCCAGGGAATGGAGAGAGCCTGCAGCTGCAGGCAGGATAATCCCATGCACCATATCCATGGGATATGGGCCCCCTCTCACTTGGAGGAGGAGTGGACATCACCATCCAAAACTCCTCAGGATTGGGGGAAGAGCTATGGACTAGAGTGGACTTAATGGTATTCTGTTGTAGACATATTGTGATTCAAGCAATGGAAAAATTACAACAGTGAGGTGGAGCCAGTGGCCACTGGATGCTTTCGGTGCAGGGAAGGGAAAAACAGTTGTAATACAGGGGCTTTTTCAGGACTTGGGAATTATCCTGAGTGACATTACAATGACAGATATAGGCCATTTTACATCAGCATATACCATGCAGAACTGTGTGGGAGAGAGTGTGGTCTACAATGTGAACTATGGTCCATGCTTAGTGGCAAAAACCCAGGATGTGTATATCCATTGCAGGTGATGTGCCACACTAATGAAAGATGTTTATGTGGGATGTTGTGGGAGGTGTGGGAGGTGGGGAACATGAGAATCCCTGTAATTTTTGTGTAACATTTATGTAATCTAAGCATCTTTTAAAATATATATATAAAAAAAAAGTGGAGCAGGGTAGGGGAGCGAGTGGATGTGGCTCAAGTGGTTGAGCGCCTGCTTCCAACATGGGAGGTCTGGGTTCCTCCCGGTGCCTCCTAAAAACAAACAAGCAAGCAAACAAACGAAAAAGCCAACTCAGGGAAGCCAATGTGGCTCAGTAGCTGAGCGCCAGCTTCCCACATACGAGGTCCCAGGTTCAATCTCTGCCCAGGTAGCTTTAGAAAAAAAACTGGAGCAGGGTATATGCTGCTGGTATCCAATGGGTGGAGACCTGGGATGCTGCTAAACATCCTACAGTGCACAGGATAGCACACTTCCCCCACCCCCAAAGAGTTATCCCGCCCCAAATATCAATAGTGCCCAGGGTGAGTGGTCTAAGCTGTACGTGTACTTTACAGCTGCAGAGAAAAGGGACTCTGGGGAACCCCAAGACATGGGGATATCCGAAAAGGAACATCCATCGAGAGGAGGATATTCCTAAAGAATAAAAGCAATGTTTCCAAGCTGCTGGCTCCCATCACAAACATGGCATAATACTATTTCAAAAGTATTTTAAAAGTGATTGTCTAATAAGGTTTTTTTTTTTTTTTTTTTTTCTTTTAAGGAAAATAAAAGAATGTAGGAAAGGGCAGAGGAAGGATGGAGAGAGATCTGGGCTCTGGACATTAGCTTTGCTCTGATTCTGGACATTTGGTGAATAAAGATAGACTTTCTTTTCAGGAACCTAGCAAATAAAGAAAAAGAGAGGAATCCATATTTGCCATGTTAACTCTTATAACTGTCTGGAACCTCAGAAATATCTTTGTGCCTGAAAGTGAACTAAAAACTTAATAACACTCTGTTTAATTTAAATGATATATAAGTGATCAATGGTCTATGGTTGAAGTTGTAACAACGAGGATTTGAGTGAACTATGTCTGCAATGATGATAATTGCCTGGTCCTTACTTTGCTTCTCCCTGCAAATCTGGGCACTTACTTTGGTATTCTTGACCTAAGGTAGGATACTGTCACTTGTCCTTCTCCTTGCTCAGTATCTGATTTGATTCAACAAGCATTTATTGAGTCCGTTCAATGGGCCCAGCAGTATGGTTGCTGCCGAGGATACATACACAGTGTGCGGATGCTAATTTGGGATTAGTCTGGGATTTTGAGACTGAAGGCTTTAAAAGATGCTGTTGCCTCTAGTGGAAAAGGACACCAGGTGACTGAGTGGGAGCCGGATTGGATTGGAAGAAAATGACTCAGGGTGAGAGACGATCAAGACACCTAAGAGGACATGTTCATGAAAGTGTTGGGGCTGGAGGGTTGGCTCCCAGGCAAGACAATGAGCTGAAGAGCTAAATGTGGGTGTCTTTTGGTAAAGGTGAGTCCACTGAGATGGGCAGAAAATAGAACAGAAGCTCAAGAACCGGACCTTGAAGAGCAATTCAGAGTTGAAGGGTAGGAGGAGGAAGAGAAATCAGCAAAGGAGATGAATAAAAACGATTAGAGAAATAGGAAACAAAACAAAACAGGAAATCTCAGTTCTACCGCGGCTGAAGATGGAGTTTTTTTGTTTGTTTATTTTTTTTAATGGACGGCCAAAAAGTGCCAAAGTTTCAAAGCATGAACCCCGAGAAAAGAACCCCAGGATGTAGGGTGACCAACCACCCTGGTTTGCCTGGGACCCTCCAAGTTTTAGCACTTAAAGTCCCATATCCCAGAAAACATCTCAGGCCTGGGCAAACCAGGATGGTTGATCACCCCACTGGGACGTGCAGAGCCATAAGCTAGAGCACCAAAAATGAACAGTTCAGCAGCCTGTAACACTGGCACGTACCCTCTAAGGGACCACATTAAAAAAATCAGAGTCTACATTTGTCACATCCTCCAGGTATGACCCTGTTACACACACAGGCCAAAGTTAATAAACTGAACCAGTTGGATTCAGTCTATGAAAACCTTTGATCACTTTGTGAGGTAGCTGGCCTGGAAGCATTTCCTATCATAAAATCAGTTAATCAAACTCTTATTTGGCTCTAGTACTATTTCTCTAAATTGCTTTCCCCCAAGTGATTGCTTTTACTGGAAACTTGACTGTCAAGATAGCATTGATGGGCTTTCAGAAAAGAAAGTGACCCTAAAAAGTGATGCACCTGAGAGAATGATTAAAGAAAGTTAGAAAATGAGTTCACTCTGTCAAAGCTGGAGATCCAATTTTGAGGAAACGGCAACAGATTTGGGGAACTTCAAGGCACATCTCTGGCCACTTCCAGAAGCCCATAGCTTTTCTAACGACCAAATGTATTGTGTTTTTGTTAGTGGTTGTTGCAAAGCTCTTTCTGGAGTCCTATCTTGCGGTGCTTGGAAATCAGGGGAAACTCTGAGTGATTTTCATGTTTTTGTTTTTTGTTTTTTACATGCTTCTGGTTCTGCCCATTTCCTTTAAGCTGGAGGTCAAAAGCTGGCAGCCTGTGGGCCAGTTCAGCCTGTGAATGTGTTTTATTTGGCCTACAGGGTGTTTTTAAGATTTTTGTATTGGGTGCCAGCATTTAAAAATCAGGATATTTCACATAAAAATCAGGATTTCCTGCTTTTCTTGAAAAAACTGGAAGATCTGAAGACATTGGGGCTGCCTGCCCGCATGGCAACAACCTGCATGATCTGAGCAGCAGTTGGCCCCTCTGGTCAGGGCATGTGCCCTTCCCTTAAGTCCCATCCCCAACTGGCCTGCTACCTTCCTTTACTTTCCCTACCAGGTCCATTCCCAAGACTCCACAGAAAATAAAGCTTCCAAAATACCTCAGTCATTAGTTCTGAACCACTTGTCTTGACCAGTTTCCTGCTCTTCATCCCAACATGTTCCCAAGCCTTGGAGGTTCTGACGTCATGACTGATTTCCTGTTTGTGGCTTCGACTCATCCTCCTGGCCCCACACCTGGCAACATTCCCCCAGGTTACCTGTGCTTCCTGCCCACCCTGACCCTGCCCTTCTAAAGTGGGAAGACCCACCCATGCTCCATGCCACTGGCAGCCACAAAAACCAAGCCCCAGGCATGCTCTCACTATGTATCTGTCCCTGCTCTTGCTTCCCACTCTCCTTCAGGGCCCACCTGGCTGCTGATCCTTTGGCTTTTTCTCATGTTTCCATCCTTGAAATCTTTACTTGGACTTACCCATGGAATTAGGCGTTTCTTGTTTCGACTTTGACTCTTGAGCTCACTTAGGACATAGCTTATGCTTTGCTTCTGACTTTTCCTGTTTACAAAATCTTCAACCCAATCCAGCTCTAGCCTTTGGAAATGGATTAGTCAGGGTAATGCTAGCTGCTGTAACAAATGAATCCCCAACATTTCAATGGCTTAACACAATGAAAGCTTATTTCTCAATCACATGACAGTCAAACGTGAGTTTTCCTGGTCAGGGAGCAGGATCCAGGCTCATGGCTCTGTCCTCCCTGAAAGCCTCAGACTCCTCTTTATCCAGCAAAAAGGAAAGAATGGAGAAGGAGCCCCTACTTCTATCTGGCTTCCAGCCTGGAAGTGACACACGTCACTTCTATTCATGTTCCATTGGTGAGAGCTAATCATGTGCCCCTACCTAAATGCAAGAGGAGATGGGGCATGTAGTCCCTGGGTGAGTTGCCATCCCCCAGTGACAAGGTCATGCAATGGAAGGGAGAGCCTGAGTTTTGGGTGGACAGCTGGCTACCTCTGCCAGAGGACCCAGCCCAAACAGAGGCCCACACAGCTGTTTCCCTACCTGATCTTATTTTGGTCCCCCTTAAGTGTGGGAAGGAAATTACAGATTTCTCTAAAAGATTATAGAATTAGTCAGAACTTTCTGGCAACTGACAGAAACCCAAGTCAGTCTAAGAAAAAAGAGGCATTTTTTTGGCTCTCATAGCTGGAGGTGAAGGCGGCCTTAAAGACAGTTGGATCCAGGGGCTCAAACTTGGATATTAGGTCTCTCTTTGTCTCTCCATTTCCATACCTTGGCTCTGTCCCCCTCTCTCCTGCTGCAGATTTGCTCCACATGGTAGGAAAGTGGCCTACGGTTGCCCTTGAGTCACATCCTCCCAATTCCATGCTCTAAAAGGCAAAAGCCCTTTGTCCTCCAGCTCTTAAACTTTAAAAATCAGAGAGAAGGTTATGATTGGCCCAGCAGGAGTCACAGGTCAACCAAGGAGGCAGGTAAACTGAGCTCCTTTCCCACCAAAGTAAAAAGAAGAGGAGCCGCTTCCTTGGTGGTGGTGGTGGGGGGGGGCAGGTCCTGCGGGACAGACAAAGCACCAAATACCTGCCACTAACATGATCCCAATGCAGACTCTCCTTTGCCCGTGTAGCCTCTGCCCATCCCTCTGTGGCTAGGCCAGTGCCGGAGAACATGGGCCTCAGTTCAAGGCCCAGGGAACAGCCTTCTGTGAACAGAGCACATTCATGCTGCGCCATTTGAGTTAAAGTCATGGTTTCTGTAAGACTTCACAGGATCTTCATGGCATTCTATGAATTCACCAGG
>JAQZBX010003638.1:0-64312 GCA_029593785.1 Cabassous unicinctus
ATATATAAATACATATGCATATATGTGCATTTGTTTACATAAATGTTATTTGTTATATATATATATACATTTTATAAAGGTGCCTAGATTACCCAAATATTACTCAGAAACTACAGGGATTCCCATGCTCCCCATCGTCCACACCCCCAACAACACCCCACACAACCATTCCCCATCCGTGTGGTACTACACCTGCAATGGATATACACATCCTGGGGCCTTGACATCGAGCATAGACCACAGTTCACATCACAGACCACACTCTCTCCCACCCAGTTCTGCATGGTATATTCTGATGGAAAATGGCTTACATTCATCGCTGCTTCACCACTCAGGACAACCCCCAAAGTCACCAAAAAGCCCTAGTATTTCAACTGCCCCTCCTCTCCCTGCCCCAAAAATGTCCAGTGGCCACCGGCTCCACCTCACTGTTACAGTTTCTTCCATTGCTTGAATCACAATATGTCTACAACAGAACACCACCAAGTCAATCTCTTTAATCTTATTTCACTTGTTGTGAGCTTCTATTTCTTGTAAATTCAGTGTACTTTTTAAAATTTGTTTGTTTCTGGGAATTTGTTCATTTGTTAGCATACAGTTGTTCACACTTCTTATGATCCTTTTTATTGCTTTGGGGTTATTTGTAATGCTCCATCTCTCATTTTATTTATTTGTATCCTCTCTCATTTTTACTTTTCCAGTCTAGCTAAGAGTTTGACAATTTTATTGATCTTTTCAAAGAATCACTTTTAGATTTTCTTAATGCCCTTTATTGTTTTTATCCTCTATTAAATTTATTTCTGCTCTAATTCTTATTATTTATTTCCTTCTGCTTGCTTTTGGATTGGTTTGCTGTTTCTTTTTGTTTGTTTGTTTGTTTATTCTTCCAAGGATTTTGTATTTTAAAAATGTAAATATTAGGGATATTAATTTTCCCTCTATGCACTGCCTTTGCTACATCCCATACATTTTGATATGTTGTGTTCTCATTTTCTTTCATCCTAAGATTTCTTATTTCCCTTGTAATTTCTTCTTTGACCCAGAATTTTTTTAAGAGTGCTGTTTAGCTTCCATATATTTGTGGATTTCTAATTCTTTCCCTGTCATTTATTTCTAGCTTCATTCCAGTATTTTTAGAGAAATATGCTTTGTATAATTTCAGTCTTTCTAAATTCATTGAGACTTTTTTTGTGACCCAAGATGTGGTCTATCCTGGTGAATGATCCATATGAACATGAGAATTATGTTTATTCTGCTCTTTTGAGGGTAATGTTCTTTATATATCTGTTATGGCTATTTCATTTATCATATTATTCAAATTCTCTGTTTCCTTATTGATCTTCTGTCTTGATGTTCTATCAATTAATGAGATTGGCATATTATAGTTTCTAACTATTAATTGAGAGGCTGTCTATTTCTCCCTTCATTTTTACCAGTATTAGCTTCATGAATTTTGGGCTCTGTTTATTAGATGGATAAATATTTATAATTGTTATTTCTAACTGTTGTATTAACCCTTTCATTTATATATAGTGTCCTTTTCTATCTCTTGTGACAACTTTTGACTTAACGTCTATTTTGTCTGTTTTGGTTAGTATTTACTTGGAATGTCTTTTTCCATTCTTTCAGTTTCAACCTGTTTGTGTCTTTGAGTCTATGGTGATTCCTATGTAAACAACATATAGTTCATTCAGATTTTCTTATCCCTTCTGCAAACATGTGTCTTTTGATGGGTAGTTTAATCCATTAACATTTGGTATTATTACTGGAAAGGCAGTACTTATATAGCCATTTTGTCATATGGTTTCTATATGTCATATCTTTTCATGCCTCTTTTTTCCTTTATTGCAACCTCCTTTTCTGTATAGATTTTGTGTGTGTGTTTGATGTGTGTGACAGATTCCTTTCTCATTTTTATGTATATTTTTTAAATAATTTCTTTGTGGTTACCCTGGGGGTTGTATTACACCATCTACATCTATAAACTATTAATTTGAAAAGTACTAACATAGCTTCAATAGCATATCCTCTTTCTGCTCCCACAGAATGGACAAGGGTCATTATTTCCTCAAATATTCTTTCTGCCCCTTTTCTCTTCTTTTCTCCTTCTGGGACACTCATGATGGGCATGTTTGTGCACTTTGTGCTGTCACTCACATTCTTGAGACACTGCTCAATTTTTATATTATTTTCTTTTTCTGTTCTTCTGACTGTATGATTTGGATTGTCCTGTCTTCTAGTTCACTGATACTTTCTTCTGCCTGTCAAAATCTGCTGTTGTTTTCCTCTAATGAATTTTAATATCTGTTATTCTAGCCTTCATTTCTATAATTTCTATTATGCTTCTTTTTAAACTTTAAAATTCTTCTTTATGCTCAGACACTGTTTTCTTAAAATCCTTTATCCCTATATCCATTTATTCTTTCCTGTCCTTGAATTGCTTTTGGAGATTTGTATGAACTTATTTAATTAATTGTTCCATATTTTGTGTCTCCACTGAAATTTTAATTTGTTCCCTTAACTGAGCCATATCTTCCTGTTTCTTAGTGTAACTTGTAATTTTGTGCTAAATTCTGGCATCTGATTATTTTGATGTGTTAACTCGGAATGTCAAGTTCTCCCCCTTGACTAGGGTTTTCTCATTGATCGGCTTTGTTTTAAGGCCCTTCTTTGATACTTCAACAAACTTATTCTGGATCTTTGATTAGCCTCTGCACAACTGTTCAGATTTCCTTAGCTCTCCTTCATATGTTTCTTGCCCTAGATATGCCATACCATTTATTTTTATTTTTTTTATTTTTTTGTACCAGGGCTGAAGAATGAGCCTGGGACCTCATATGAGGGAAGCCAGCTCTCGAACACTGTGCCACATAGGTTCCCCTAAGTTGTTTTTTTTTTTCATTTGTTTACTTTTTGTTTGTTTTTAGGATGCATCAGGGACCCAACTTGTGATGTCACATGTGGGAAGTAGGCACTCAAACACTTGAGCCACATCAGTTCCCCTGTACAATTTTTTTTGGTTACACTTTTTTTTGCAATTGTTACACCTCCAGGTCTAGCATTCTTTCATATTTTCCTTCTCCAGAAATCTGCTCTTTTGTATTTGTGCAGAATTCCTAACCACCACCCCCAACTCCTATGATCTGTTTAAATTCTCTCCTTCACTCAGTGCCCCCTTTTTCTTATACTTTTCAGTTCAGAGGCCCATCCTGTCTTAGAGCATCTCAGTTCCCCAAGACTTTTTTATTTCTGTGAGCATTTTCTGCCTCCAAATTATTTCCTATTAGTGTATCCTACCCCATGGACATGGACAGAGTCAATCCAGAAATGTCCACTTTGCATTTAGGTGTTCCGGTGAACATTGACTGGATCGAGTGTGTGTACCTCTTGCCAACAGTTCTGTCATGGTCTTATTTTTTCCTGGGACACTTTTCCATGTGGCACTCCTCAGCAACTTCTGCCCTGGATCTCTGAGAACCTGCATCCTTGTGCTTGGATATGCATGGAATTCTAACTAGCTCCTGTGAGTGCCTCTGTAACCTGCATCTGTGGCAGGTAGGGCCTGGGTTTTGCTTCCTCTGTGCATCTGCCAAGCTCCGTGAGAGTGAGTGAGGGGAACGTGTCTGGACTGGTAGATCTGGGAGGGAAATCTCCTACCTGATGCAAAGACTATTTTTCTTTGTGCTCAATTCAGTGCTTGGTAAGTCCTTCTCCAGTCTCGATTGTTCTCCAGAGCTCTAAGCAAGAGTGATTTGACCTTTTAGTTGATAATTTGAAAGAAGACATTTCCAGGGGATATTTTATGTTACCATGTTGATTAAGTCACCTTTTTTGCCCCCTTTTAAATGTGATTTTTTTTGTCTTTTTGTTGTGTTGCAAGATATCTTTATATATTCTTGAAATTGAATCTTACTGTATATTTGGTTTCCAAATAATTTCCCCCATTCTGTAGCTTATCTTTTACTTTCATGATGGAATATTTTCATTATTGAAAGTTTTTAATGGTGATGAATTTCCAAACTCAAATTTTTGTTTGTTATTTGTGCTTTTGGTGTATAGTCTAAGAAATCTGTACTTAATACAAGGTCCTGGAGAGTTTCCCCTATGTTTTCTAATAGTAGTTTCATAGTCTTGGTGTTTATATTGAAGTTTTTTTGTTTATTTTGATTTAATTTTTGTTTATGATATGAATTTGGGTTCTAACTGCATGGTTTTTCATTTGGATATCCAGTTTTCCCAGAATCATTGGTTTCAGAGAGTATTTTTCCCCATTGAATGGACTTAACATTCTAGTTGAAAATCAGTTGGACTTAGATGTGATTATTTATTTCTGAGCTCTCAAATTGCCTCCATTTGTCTCTATGTCTTTCTTTGTGCCAATACAATCCTGTTTGATTTCTCGAGATTTGCCCTAGGATTTAAATTAAGCAAATGTGAATCCTCAAGGTTGTTGGGATTTTGATTGGGTTTGTGATGAGTCTGTAAATCGCTTTGGATAGAACTGATATCTTAATATTTAGCTTTCCAGTCCATGAACATGGAATAGCCTTCCATTTATTTAAGCCTTTTCAAAATTTATTTCAGTAATGGTTTGAAGTTTTCCATGTTCAAAGCCTTTACATCTTTGGCTAAATTTATTCCTAGATCTCTGATACTTTTAGGTGCTATTGTAAATGGAATTTTCATATTTATTTCTTCCTCACAATGTACATTACTCATGTATAAGAACACTGCTGATTTTTTCATGTTGCCTGTTCATTTTTAGTTTTTTTAAAATTTATTAATACATTTTAATAAAGCATAAATCCATCCAAAATATACAAACAATGGTATTTGGTATAATCTCATAATTGTGCATGCAGCACTTCATTCATTTTTAAAGCATTTTCATTAGTCCTGAAATATTAATTTTAAAAACAATTAAAAGTCATCACCTCTCAATCTCTCTGTGCCTCCCCTTCCATACATAGCTGCTATTCTGTTTCCTTCTCTCTAGTATATTTGTATTTATATTTTGTAAAACAGTCTTATATATGCAATACCAGCCATATTCATATTTTACATCAGGTTTCACCATGATACACACCCTATGTTACATTTTTCAGCTTTCCTTCTGGTAATATACATGTCGTTAGGCTTTCCCTTTTGATCACGGTCATACCCATATAATACCTCTGCTAGTCACAACCACTATGATATGATCTCATTATTTTCATTCAATTCTAAAATTAAAAAAAAAACAACTCATCATTTCTGCACAGATTAACCCTCAGTTTTCCATCCTCTACCCTCATTATATTTTCTGGTAACATATAACGTAATTATTAATTCCAATGGTGTACATAATATATTTAATTGATAATAGGTTAATCATACAGTATTTTGCCTTTTGTGTCTGGCTTCTTTCACTCAACATAATGTCCTACAGGTTCATCCATGTAGTCATATGCTTCACGACTTCATTTCTTCTTACGGATGCATAAAATTCTATTGTGTATATATACCAAACTTTGTTTATCCGTTCATTAGTTGATGGACACCTAGGTTGTTTCCATCTTTTGGCTATTGTGAATAATGTGGTTATGAACATGGGTGTGCAAATTTCTATTCTTGTCACTGCTCTCACTTTCTCTGGATATATATTAAGAAATGGTATTGTTGGATCACACAGAAAGTCTATATATGACTTCGTTGGAAACTGCCAAAACTCCTCGATGGTTTTATAATTTGATATTCCCACCAACAGGGAATAAGCATTCTTATCTATCCACATGCTCTCCAACATTTACAGTTTCTGAATTTTTAATAGTGGCCAGCCTAATAGGTTTGAAATGATATTGCATTATAGTATAGAGTTGTATTACCCTAATGGCTAGTGGCATTGCATATTTTTTTTCACTTATTTCTTCATATGTATTTCTTATTTGAATTATTGTCTTTTCAAATATCTTGCCCATTTTTTAATTGGGCAGTTTGTTTTTTTATTATTGAGTTGTATGATCTCTTTATATATCATGTACATTAAACCCTTATCAAACATGTGATTGCCAAACAGTTTCTCCATTGACTTGACTGCCTTTTCACCCTTTTGACAAAGTCTTTTGAGATGCAAATAGGATTAATTTTGAAGAGGTCCCATTTATCAATTTTTTCTTTTGTTGCTTGTGCTTTGTTTAAAAAAACTACCACTTACCCCAATATCTTGATGATTTTTCCTACGTATTCTTCTGGGAGTTTATTGTTGTCACTTTTATATTTAGGTCCTTGACCATTTTGAGCAATTTTTCTATAAGGTATGAGATTAGGTCTTCTTCTTTTGGATATGGCTATCCAATCCTTCCAGCTCCATTTGTTGCATAGACTGCTCTGGGAGGGCTTGATCACCTTGCCAAAAATCACTCAATTGTAGATGTAAGGGTATATTTCTGAATTCTCAATTTAGTTCCATGTAGTCAATCTAACTATCTTTATGCTAGGATCAGGCTATTTTTAACACTGTTGCTAAATAATATTCTTTAAAGTCAGGAGAGGAGAATTTTCCAATTTTATTCTTTTTTAAGACTTTTTTGGCTGGTCAGGACCCCTTACCCTTCCATATAAATTTGATTATTGCCTTTTCCATTACTAAAAAATGTCTGTTAGGATTTTTATTGGGATTGCATTGAATATATAAATCTGATTGTGTAGAATTAACATCTTAATGATATTTAGTCTTCCAATCCATGAACACAGAATGTCCTTCTATTTATTTAAGACTTCTTTGGTTACATTCAGCAATGCTTTGTAGTTTTCTGGGTACAGGTCCTTTATTAAGTTAATTCCTAAATATTTGGTATTTTTAGTCACTATTTTAAATGGATATTTCTCATTTCCTCTTCAGATTTTACAGCAGTAGTGTATAGAAACAATATTGATTTTTGCATATTAATCTCATATCCCACCACTTTGTTGAACTCATCTATTAGTTCTAGTAATTTTGTTGTGGATGTTTCAGTATTTTCCATATATAGGGTTATATCATCAGCACAGAATAAAAGTTTTACTTCTTTCTTTCCTATTTGGGTGACTTTTATTTCTTTATCTAGCCTAATTGCTCTAGCTAGAACTTCTAGCACAGTACTAAATAGCAGTGGTGAGAGTGGGCATCCTTGTCTTGTTCCTGATCTCAGTGAGATAGATTTCCATCTTTCACCATTGAGTGCCATGCTAGCTGTAGGTTTTTCATATATGCATTTATCATATTTGAGAAAACTTCCTTCTATTCCTAGCTTTTGGAGTTTTTTTTTTTTTTTTTTCAAGAAAATGGTCCTGTGTTTGGTCAAATGCCTTTTCAGCATCATTTGAGAGGATCATGTGATTTTTCTTCTTTAATTTATCAATGTGGTTTATTACGCTGATTTTCTTGTGTTGAACCACCCTAGCACACATGGTAAAAATCCAATTGATTGTGGTGTACAATTATTTTAATGTTCTGTTGGATTATATTTGCAAGTATTTTATTGAGGATTTTTGTATCTATATTCATTACAGATATTGGTCTGTAATTTAGTTTTTTCATAGTATCTTTATCTGGTTTGGTATTAGGGTGATGTTGGCTTCATAGAATGAGTTTGCTAGCGTTCTTTTCTGTTCAATTTTTTGGAACAGCTTGAGCAAGATCTGTATTAGATCATCTTTGAATGATTGGTAAAATTCACCTGTGAAGCCACCTGGTCCTGGGCTTTTCATCTTTGGGAGGTTTTTGATGACTGTTTCAATCTCTTCACTTGTGATTGGTTTGTTGAGGTATTCTATTTCTTCTAGAGAAAGTGTAGGTGGTTCAAGGGTTACTAAGAATTTGTCCATCTCCTCCACATTTTCTGTTTTTTTGGTATGCAGTTATTCATAGTGCCTTCTTAAGATGTCTTATTTCTATGGGATCATTGGTAAATTACCTCCTCTCATTTCTGATTTAATTTCCCCCCCCCCTTTTTTTTTCTTCATCAGGGTATCTAAGTGTTTGTCAATTTTGTTGACATTCTCAAAGAACCAACTTTTGGTTCTCACTATTTTTGTTGTTTCATTTATTTGAGCTCTGATGTTTAGTATTTCTTCCCTTCAGCTTGGTTTGGGATTAGTTTGTTCTTATTTTTCTTGTTCTTTGAGGTTTGCAGTTAGATCTTGAATTTCAGTGCTTCCTTTTTTAAAAAAATGTAGTATTGATGGATATAAATTTCCTTCTTAGCACTTCCTTTGCTGTGTCCCATACTATTTGATATGTTGCTTTCTCATTTTCATTCGTCTCAAGGTATTTGCTGAATTTTCTTGCAGTTTCTTCTTTTATCTAGTCATTATTTAAGAGTGACTTGTTAAATCACCATATATTTATTATTTTTTCTTTTTTCCATACACCATTGTTTTCCAGCTTCATACAGTTATTATCAGGGAAAGTTTTTTTGTATAATTTTAATTTTTAAAATTCATTGAGACTTGTCTTGTGATCCAACATATGGTCTATCTGGGAGATGGATCCATGAGTGGTTGAAAACAATGTATGTTCTGCTGTTTTGGGGTCCAATTCTCTATAGATGTCTATTAGGTCTAGTTCAATTATTATATTAGTCAAGCTCTGTTTCTTTATTTAACATCTGTCCAAATGTTCTATCCAATACTGAGAGTATGTATTGAAATTTCCAACTATTATTGAAGAGATATCTCTTTTTACCTTCAGTGTTGCCAGCATATGTCACATGGATCTTGGGGCATTCAGGTTTGGCACAGAAATATTTAATATAGTTCCATATTATTGGTGAATTGCCACTTTTATTAATATGTAATGACCTTCTTCATCCCTTATAACACTTTTCCATTTACAGTCTATTTTGTCTGATATGAGTATCACTAATCCAACTTTTTTTTGGTTAATATTTGCACTAATACCTTTTTCCACCTTTCACTTTAACCTGGTTGTGTCCTTATATATTAGTTGATTCTCTTGTAGACAACAAATAGATGGCTCATATTTTTCAGCCATTTTATCAGTCTATGTCTTTTTATTGGGGAGGTCAAGCCATTAACATTCAATGTTATAACTATAAAGGAATTACTTACCTCATCCATTTTGACTTTTGCATTCTGTTTTCATATCAAACTATTGTCTGTCTTTTTACCGTTTCATTTACACTTCTTAATAGTCTTCATTTCTTTACTCTTGCCCAAGTCTCCCACCCTTGTTTTTTCCTTTCAGCCTGCAGCAATCCTTTTAGTATCTCTTGTAATTCAGGTCTTTTGGTTACATATTATATCAGTTTGTGTTGCTCTGTGAAGACTTTGTACTCACCCTCATTTTTGAAGGACAGTTTTGTTAGATACAGAATTCTTGGCTGGCAGTTTTTCTCCTTCAGTACCTTAGATACATCATATAACTTTCTTCTCACTCCATGGTTTACGATGAGAGATCAGCACTTAATCTTGTTGAGATTTCATTGTAAGTGATATTTTATGTTTCTGTTGCTGCTTTCATCATCTTCTCTTTATCTCTGATACTTATCTTTCTTAATAGCATGTGTCTAGGGGTGGTCTATATTAATTAATTATGTTACAGGTGTGTTGACCTTCTTGAATATTGATATTTATGTCTTTCATAAGGCTGATAAGTTTTTGTTCATTATTTTCTCAAATATTCTTCCTGCCCATTTCCATTCTCTTCTACTTTTGGGACACCGATTATGTGTATTTGCATATTTTGCATTAACATTCTATTACCTGAGACTCTGTTCCATTTTTTTCCATTCTCTTCTCTTTATGTTCTCCTGTATTTTCCTGTTCAGATATTCTGTCTTTGAAACCACTAATTCTGTCTTTGAGCTAGTCAAACTGCTGTTATGTGCCTCTAATATATTTTTAATCTCATCCATCATGTCTCTTATTCCCTTATGGAAATAAGTTCTGTTACTTTTCTTTACAGGCTTTCAAATTGTTCTTTATGCTCATCCAGTGTCTTCAAAATAGCCGTTATCTCTTTAGTCATAATTTCTTTCATTTCTTTGAATTAATTTAGGAGAGCTGAGTGATTATCATTTATTAATTATCATATATCCTGTATCTTTTCAGGATATTTGGTTTGTTCCATTGATGGGCCATCTCTATCTGTTTCCTAGTATTCCTTGTAATGGTTTTCTGAAGTCTAGGCATCTTAGTATGTTGGTGAATTTACTCTGATGGCCAATTTCTCTCTCTTGCTGATCCTTTTTTGCAGAGTTATTCTTTGATATTTGATTCAACTTATTATAAGTCTTTAAATTTTCCCAGTTTAAGTAATCAAAATCAGGTCAGTGATTCACTAATGGGCTTAGAATTTCTCCCAGGAGTTAAGGTACAGAGAAACCCCAAAGCAGTTTTTGTCCATGCAACTTCCTTGCCAGCCAGAATATGGTGATCTTTGACACATATGTCCAAAGAGGTGGTTCAATCTCTGCTTTCTTTTGTTTTGGCTTGGCCAGAGCTGGAATTCAAAGCAGGGTCTGCTGGCCAAATTCACTGAAAAGAAGCTCCCTAACTTTCCTGTCCTTTTTCCTTGTAACAGCTGACAGGGAAGAAGACTTTTGTTCCCCTCTCAATTGGCAGCAGTAAGCCAGGGGTTTTACCACAGCATAATATCTTGGGGATGGGAATGGGGATCACTTCCCAACTGCCACAGGTGTTTGGTAACTCAAACTTGTCGTTTTCAGCTGTCCATCTCTCTGTCCCTCAACTTCCTGGGAATTGCATAGTAATATCCTGGTATACTGAACTCCAAAGCAGAACCTTTGGACAACTCTTTGCTCTTTCTCCATTGCTTTTGTGAGAGAGTTGATCCCTGCTTATGTAGTCAGATGCCATTTTCTTGTAACTCAGTAATGTTGCTGTGTACCTCACCATTTTGCTTCATTTACTTTTTTTTTTTTTTTTTTACTTCTAATATCTTTGTTATGGAATTTTCAGGCTTTTCTCTATACAGCAATATGTCACCAGAGAATTCAAAAATTTTATGTATTACTTTCCAAATTTAAAGCTTTTTATTTCTTTTCCTTGCCTAATTTCTCTGGCTACCATGTTAAGTAAAATGTTGAATAACATTGATGACAGTGGGCATCCTGCCTTGCTATTAATCTTAAGGAGAATGATTTCAGTCAATCACCATTTTTATGATATTAACTCTGGGTTTCTCATATATACCTTTTTTCATGTTGAGGAAATTTTCTTATATTTCAAGTGTGCTAATCATTTTTATCAAGGAGAGGTACTGGATTTTCTCAAATGCCTATTCTGCATCAAGTGAGATGATTTTTTTTTCTTCATTCAAGTAATCAATATGAGCAATAGTTGAATTTCTTGTGTTTAATCACTCTTACATACCTGAGATAATTCCTACATGGTCATGGTGTATATTTTTTCAATTTTCCGTGGGAATTGATTTGCTATTGTTTGGTTGAGAGATTTTTATTCTATATTCATAAGGTATACAAGTCTGTGATTTTCTTATCTTTCATTTTATTTATCTTTTGTATTAGGGTAATGTTGGCATCAAAGAATGAGTTAAGATGTGTTGTCTTCTCTTCAAGTTTTGGGAGACTTGGAGCAGGATTTGTGTTAATTCTTCATGAAGTTTCTGGAAAATTCAGTAAAGTAGTTATCTGGTCCTTGACTTTTCTTGAATGTGGTTCATTAAAGCCTATTGCTCTTAATTGAAAACCATTCATTTGTCCTGAGAATTTTATGGATAATCCCATCACATAATTTGTTGCTGTTGTTGCAAAAATGTATATAAATTCCTAAAATCATTTTGCTAAATTGACATTTTGCTCAATAAATAGAGTCCTTATTTTGACTTTGTAATGGTTTTTGACAAAAAATCTATTTTTTCTTATATTGTTTTATCCATCCCAGCTCTCTTTTGTACCTATTTGCATGGAATATTTTCCATATCTTAACTTGCCACTAATTTTTGTATTTGTATTTAAGGCCAGCCTGTTAAAAACAATATATAGGTACATCATGCTTTCTTTTCTATTATTCTAATATCTTATTTTGCTGAGACAATTTAATGCATTTACATTTACAATTATAGTAATTACTAACAATGCCAGACATAATTCTTACATTTTGCAATTGGTTTCAGCAAATTTTGTAATATTTTTTCCTTCATTTATTTTATTAATCCCTGTTTTTGTGGATAATTTATCTTCTTTGAGTGAAACGTTTAGAATCAATACTCATTTCCTTTTCTGTATATATTTTAACATTTTAAATTTGTAAAAATTTTGCATGATTTATTATGTTTCTAACTTCAGTAGCATATTTAATCTATTATTCTATTCTCTTCCAACCCTCTCCTTTATATTGCTCTTGTCACACAATATGTTTTTTCACTGTGTGGCCCAAACCATATATTTTAATCAATTTTTATGCTTTTTTATTTTAGATTATGTGAAAAATAAAAAGTGTTGTTACAAAGCATAATACTATAACCTGGCATTTATATTTACCCATCTAGTGACTTTTACCTAAGATCTTTATTTGTTGTTATAGTTTAGTCTTTGATCTAATTTCCTTTCATTTAAATCTGAGGTACACCCTTCAGCATTTCTTTCAGGGCTCCTTCAGCTTTTTTTATTTGTAATTTCTGTATCACTTTTTTGAAGTTAGTTTTACTGACATAAAATTCTTGGATGGCATTTATTTTCTTACAAAACATTGAAAGTGTCACCTATTGTTTTCTAAATTCCATGGCTTCTGAAGAGAAATTCACCCTTAATATTGAAGATTTCTGGTTCCTGATGTGTTGCTTTCCTTTTGCTTATTTCACAATTCTTTCATTAGTATTGATATCCAACAGTTTTATTATGTGTCTCTTTGTGAGTCTCTTTGAATTTATCCTATTTGTATTTCATTGAGATTGTTGGGTATATATATTTATATCTTTTGTCAAATTTGAGAAGTTTGCAGCCATGATTAAATCAAATGTTTTTCTGCACTTTCCATTCTTTCTTCTTCTTCTGGTACCCCTATAATGTGAATATTGGTATACTTGGTGTTTCCCACAGATCCCTTTGGCTCTGTTTAGTTTTATTTATTATTTTCCTGTTCCTTTTTGTTGTTGTTGTTGCTGTTCCTCTTTCTCTGTTCTTCTTTCTTCTTTTTGTGGATTTTTGCATAATGTGATTTTTTGTTGAAATCTGGACTTTCGAATATTTTAATTTGCTGTCAATGGGAATCAGATTCTCCCATTTCTGCAAGGCTTGTTAATTTTCCCCTTTTTAGTTGTTAACAAATATTTTCTTCTGTTTATATACTTAATTTTCACATTAGGTAAAGTCTGTATACCTTGATGTGTGTAGGTAATAAGTCTCTATTTAGTTTTTATATACTAGTATTATGATCATAATTTCCTGAATGCCAGAAGGTAACAAAGGAAAAACTGAAAAGAAAATTGACTTGAACTCTTTTGGCACTTAGCTAGCATTCCACAGCCTGATGTGAAGGCATATGGTCCTCTCAAGCATTTTTCTTCATGTCTTTCCCTGTGCTAGTATGTAGGACCTTTTAAAGTGCCCTGCACACAAGGACATTCCAATTCTCCATTTTCCTCAGAAGAAGCTTTTGTTACAGACCTGGGTTTCCTATTGCATGTCCCAAGTTGCTATACTTTGTCCCATGGAGTGGTGGTTAAGTTGTTATCTTAAAGTATTTTAGTGTATCTGTCAGCCTCTTCCATGTCCAATGTAATTTCTGGGACAGGTGAGGCATAAATGAGTGTCTTGCATTAATCCTTCAGACAATGACCAGATGAATTGGAGCAGAACTGAGCAAACAGACTCATAGTTGTAGAAAATGTTGGTGCCACATGTAACTGAGGAAGATTAGGGATGGGTGATAAAGGTGCCATGAAGTTTCCCTGCCATTTGTTCTTGTCTTTTCTTGATTTAGTATTTTTGGTTAGTTATTGTAACGTTTTGACTGATTTCCAGAATTTTTAAGAAAGTTCATTCTGCTAGTTATTCCTTGTTTTTCAATGTTTCTTTTCAAAATGAAGGTAGGATTGTAGTTTCTTACTCTATTATCATGCTGATATCACTATTCTATTCTTTTATTTACACATAATTTATTAATACATCACAATGAAAGGTGAGAAGTTTAGTTTACTCATTGATCAATTTCACCTTTGATTTTATATCTTTTTATTTTTAATAAAGCGAGTTTTAGAGTGTTTACATTTTATTGCTATTATAATTAAATGATATCTGCTTTGTATAGAGAATAAATGAAAACATTTGAATGTCAAGTTATGGAGTTATAATATAATGATTACACAAAAATTCTTTTCCACTGCCAAACAAAGCAAGTGATTTGTTCCATTGAAAAATATGTAACCAGCATTATTAAAATTCTTGTTTAAATCTCAGTTTTCATACTAAATATATTCCTCTCATTTTCCTCTATTTCTTTTTATACTCTTTATCGCATTTTTTTGTTTGTTTCGTTTTGATTTGATGGCATATAGTTTTAAAAAGTTTTCTTATTCATGATGTTTGACCAGTAAAATTTTTGAGTCATTTCTTTAGTGAAAATATATTTAATTCTCAGATTTGAATGAAGATTGTATGACATGGAATTAAAGGTTATATTTTCTTCTCCTGAGGTCATCTAAGACCTTTTTCCACAAACTCCCAATTTCTAGTGTTTCAGATGAAGGATCTGATACTATTATGAGTTTTACTCCTTTAGGTACAATTTTTTTCTTTTCTCTGGAAAAAAAATTGTATATTGTCTTGTTTTCATTGGATAAGTACGTGAATCTGAAGTAGGTACCTTTAAATTCACATGTTGACACTTTATAGCCTTTTGCATTATAAACACTTGTGCCTTTCTTCATCTCCAGGACATTTACTTTTTTTCTATCTCTCTCTCCTTATGGACTCTAAATAGGCATACTTTGATATTTACGTTTACTTTATTTTTTTTTTCACATTTACTTTAATAAGTATTCCTCTCAAGCATTTTCTATTCATATCCTTATCAACATCATTAAAATTAGCAACTTAAATATTAAAATTTTTCAATGAATTATTTATTGTATTTAACAGATATTCCATATTGGTAATCACTTTCATTTATCAGTAACTCTTCCTTGTTTTATGCATGGTTTTCTATATTAGTAAACTGCTTTTGTTTTTGGATTTGCTCTTCTATTGAATCTCTAATAATATGCAAATTGGCATTTTTAAGAAAAGTTTTAAGTTGGGATAAATTTATTTTGTTTCCTTTCTAAAAATTTGAAAAACCCTATGGTCATTTGTTAGGTCATTGAGTATCACCCATGGTTTACTAAATGACATTGAGAGATTTTGTTCTCTCTCCTTTTACATATTATGCACTCTTCCTAGGTGACGCTTCTTGCTTTTTGACTTTGCCACATGTAGCTCAAGAATCTTAATTTCTCCCACCCAGATATTTTTTTCTGAGGATAAGAGCCATATATTCAATTGACTACTGTGCATTGATATTTGGATGTCTTCCATGAAAACTCAGCCAACATATTCCAGACAACATTCATCTTCTCTATGTTCCATCTTGAGGTTTCTATTCCATTCAGTGATAAACCAGAACATTGATTTCATCCATGTCTGTTCTCACTCTAATCTTCATCCAATTTCATGTTCATTTGTTTATAAAACTTAAAAGTTTCCTGAAACTTTTTCTAGCTCTCCATGAGAGCTTGAATTCATAGATGCAATTTCTGATATAGGTATTTTTATAAAAAGGATTTATAGGAGAATGGATTGAACTAAACATATTATAGGAGAGAGAAGAAAAGGTGTGGTCTCAACCATAGTCTGGTTTTAACATAGAACTAGTGGAGCTCTGGAAAACATATTCCAGTACACTGTGGGTCAACATCTGTCATGTGGTCTAACAGTTTTTTTTCTTCTGCCAATCAATTATTTAGCAGTGGTGGGTCCTGAAGCAGTGGAAAAAGCCCCCAGGTGAGGCAGCTCTCATTTTACCTGGTACAAATGTCCAGAGAAAGATGGTGGTTGAGCTGTTATCAGCCCAGATTTAAATCAGCTGAGACATGGGAGCACCGATCTAGTAGAGAATATTAATGCTGCACAGAACATTGTCCACCATATGTGAATCCGTACTGGCACCAACATTCTTCAGGTTTCTTTGCTTTTACACCTAAATCATTGGTGTAACCTCCTTACTGCTCTCCTTCTTCAAAACTTTTACTCACATTGTACTAGACTTCTCATTCTAAAATTCAATATTCACTGCACTTCTCATTAGCTTAAAAGAGCTTTCTATATTTTTCACATTGTCTTTAGCATCAAGCCTTAACATGGCTATAAGACTCTTTTTGATCTTCCTCATTCTTGTGTTTCCAGGTTTATATCTTCTATTTGCCCTTTTACCCTCTCAGTCTCAGTACAGTGTGTTGCAAATAATAGGGATTCAATAAATAATTTGTTATATATTCCCTCTCTTAGGGATGCTCTCACCACAACCTCATGCCTTTTCACCCCTTGGACTCCTTTTCATCCTTGAGGCTCCAAGATTTATGTATTTTATATAGGAGGTCTTTCCTTACATTTTTCTGATTTTGCTGCTTATCCCTCCCATGTGCTTTCATAGAACCCCATGCTACTGTAATTTCTGTTTTCTGGGAGTCTCCCAAAGTATCTTAAGCTCTGAAGCTCTGCAGTATGGCAGGACCTAGGTCTCTTTTTCTTTTCTCTACATATCCCAACACTATCAAAGTACCTGATACACTGCTTGGGCTCAAATATATTTGTGGTTTAATGAAAGAAGGAAGGAAGAACTAGGAAATAGTCACCTTAAAATTGCTTTATATACAGAGACACATATTTTATTGAAACATTTAATAATGAAATATGACAAAAATTAAACATATAAACAGTGAAATATAACATAAATAGCTCACATTCATAAGACAATGAAATCTTGGTGACAGCAGGGTGTATACAAAGTTATAGTATTTGTTCATATGCTGGGAATCTTTGTTTCAATTTCTTCATCATTCCTGAGTTTAAGCAAGAGTAGATAAAACTTGTTCCCCCATGATATCTAGTTAAAACTTGTCCCTTCATGATATCTAGTTAAATTTTTTCTTAGAATTTGGATCAGATAAAATTAGGAAATAATCCCCAAGTCTTCTATACTAACTTTTTTCTTTGTTAGAGAAGTTGTGGGTTTACAGAACAATCATACATAAAATACAGGTTTCTCATATAACACCTTACCTTTGACACCTTGTTTTGGTGTGGAATTTTTTTTACAATTGAAGATAACACATTTTTATAATTATAGTATTAACTGTAGTCCACAGTTTAATTTAGGGATCACTGTGTGGTGTAGATCCTTGGTTTTTTATATATATATATATATTCTGTTACCTTATATCCAATCAAAACTTTTCCCTGTTAATCACATTCAGATATACATTTCAGTGCTGTTAATTATGTTCACAATGTTGTGCTACCTCACCACCATCCATAACCAAAACATTTCCATCATTCCAAAAAATAGGGAACACTTCACAAATTTGCAAGCCATTTTTGTACAAGGGTCATGCTAATCTTCTCTGTATTGTTCCAATTTTAGTGTATCTGCTGCCAAAGTGAGCACCTTCCATAATATTTTTATGCTCTATATTTTATCCAATTTATTCATGTAAATTATATTTGTGCACATTCAACGAGACATGTGTACGATCCATTGGGCTATCTTGCAAAAATAACCGTATCTCACTGTCAAGTACTACATTGAGTATGCATGAATACTTAACACATAGAAGCTTTTGCCTAACATTCAAATATCACTTTATTTTAGCCATTATTTTATATTTTGGATTATAAGCATAAGATGGGTTTGGTCATCAATACAAATTTTTTCTGACTCTTACAAAGAATGTTGGAAGCATAGAAAAATTCAACTATGTCTCACTCAAATTCTAAATAACAATTGTTTTTATAGCCCTGAATTACAGTTAGTTCCAACGATGTTGCAGGGAAGTAATGACCATGGATTTGATATATAAAAATAAGTAGTTATTAACAAAAAGTTTTAAGACTTTTATCCCAAGACAACGAAATAATATATACAATGTGTCCAACAGAGACTTTGGCTCAATAAAGTGTTGCTGTTATAATTATTTGACCTTTCTGTCATTGTTGTCTGGCAGTGTCTGAAAAAAGAAGCATGATTGTGAAAACAGCCAGAAAATGTATCTGTTTTGTATGCTCCCTTTTTTACCAGTTTTCTCACTTGTAAAATGGGGATAATAACAATGCCTAACTCTTTGGATTATTATAGATATTTTTTCTCTAACAATATATTTTATTAATTCTTTTAACTTTATTACAGGAAAGTCTAAGAATTCATATACATGGATGAAACCAATAAAACTAAGCCCCAATCTAGCAGAATTTTGTAAATATGAAAAACAAATTGTCCTCAGTTAAGTTTTCTTCCATTCCTTGCACTCATTTCTCCTTCTTTCATTGCATTGTAATGATTAGTTTTTCATTCTCACACAAGTAATTCTTATTGCGCTCATCCCAAGCGTTCTTTTACCATTTCCTCAGTTGAAATGTTGCCAGACTCCAGAGATATTTAAATGTCATCTGGACTAGCTTTCTTACTGCACAGTTTCCTCATAGCATTTTTCATCTGGTCATTTCTTAACGTATAAATTAAGGGATTTAACATGGTAGTTATGAGGGTGTAAAATACAGTAACTGCTTTATCAATGGTAAAGTAGTTGCAGGTCTCATATGCACAAATATGCAAGGCACAAAGAACAAGACGACCGCTGTGATGTAGGAGACACAGGTAGACAGGGCTTTGCACCTCCCCTCCAAGCATTGGTTTCTTAGGGAGTGCAGGATGACCACATAGGAGACCAGTAAGAGGAGGAAGTTTAACAGGCAGAGGATGCCACTGTTAGCAGTGACAAAGAGCCCTAGTGTGTGGGTGTCAGTGCAGGCAAATGTGAGCAAAGGATTCAGATCACACATGAAGTGATCTATAATGTTAGGGCCAGAGAAGGGTAACTGGAACGTGAAAAGTATCTGTATGGTTGCGTGAAGTAAACCTGCCATCCATGAGACTCCCACTAGCAGACCACATACCCACTGGTTCATGATGGTTGTATAGTGCAAGGGCTTACAAATGGCCACATAGCAGTCATAGGCCATCACAGTAAGCAAGATGACTTCAGAACCACCAAAGAAATATTCCCTAAAGACTTGGGTCACATATCCATTGAAAAGGATGGTCTTCTTTTCATGGAGTGAATCTACCATCAGTTTTGGAGTATTAACAGAAGAATAACAGGCATCTATAAAGGAGAGATAGGCTAGGAAGTAGTACATGGGGGAACCCAACAAAGGACTGGCAATGATGGTAACCACAATGAACACATTTCCTACCACAATGATGATGTAGATGACAAAAAATACTGCAAATATGATTTTCTGCATTTTTGGATTCTCTGTAAGCCCCAGTAGAACAAATTCTGTCATGTTGTTTCTATTCTCCATGAATTTCATGTGACCTTATTTACATTTTCTGAAAAGGAAAATTCTTATGAATACCTCCTTGAATTTTTTAAACTTCACCATTATGAAAAATAATGACAGGTTTTTATAGATTTGTCAGTTTTTATGTGTATTTTTGAGGTTGGAGAAAAATTTTATGAATTCTTAGAGCTTACTAAAACTGCATCCCCGGTAAAATTATGTTAAACTTATAGGTAAGAAGAAATTTTGTAATCACATGGGGCAGAAGATTATCTGTCTCACAGGTGCCTAATTTAGAACTAATGGCTAATATACATATTTAATGATAACCCTGGAAAAGTAGATAAAAGATGGAAGTCTGTGGATGTAAAACCAAGGAATTTGCTGTTCATGTTGTAGAAAATGGAGAATCCTGGAAGATATTGAGAATATGATTAGAAGGATTTAGAGGAATCTAGAAAAAGAGGAATGTTGGGTTACTGAGACATTGTGAAGATCTTTGTGTATCTTGGAGAAAAAAAATGAGCTATTGTTCAGAAAGAAGGTAGATATCAGAGATAGAGAAACAAGTTAGGAAACTATTTGTAGTAGTTGGCATAAGAAATAACAGGGTATTGGTGATGGTAATGAAAGAAAGAATTAAAAAATGCTACTGAAAAGAATTCATAATGTTTTTAGTCTGAAAAGAATTAACTTTATAATAGGTAATAATATATATCTTTCAACAATTATTTGCTATGCGTACAGCATGTAGGTAAGAGCTTAGTACATGTGATCTCATTTTCTTCTTCTAAAAACCATTGTGGTTGGAAGAGCTAACCCATTTTGTACATGAGGTAAAAGTAAAGAGTCTCAGATACTAAAGGTAATATTCAAACAATACTGAAATTGTAACCTTCTTTTGATATTGCCATAATGAATACTATTTTGATACTCTTTCGGAGGTACTTTCATTAAAATGTGTGTGTGTGTGTGTGTGTGTGTGTGTGTGTGTGTGAGAGAGAGAGAGCATGTGTGTGTATATATATATTTCTTGGATGTCTTAAACATTTAAGAAAATAAGGTATAGCTTTCATGAAGGACCCCTTAATCTTGACCACTCACTAAGTCCTTGATCTCCCCTCCCCATCCCTATTTCTGTTATTCTCCCTAGAGGCTTCTGGAAAATCCTGAAAATGACTGTAAAAGTGGTTCAGTGTATTGTTTTAGAATCAGAAAGACCAGCTAAAATCCTGGTTCTTTCACTTGAAGTTCTTTTATATGGGGTACATTCCTTGGTGTCTTACATCCTGTACATCAGAGTAGTAACATCTACCTCATAGATTGTTCTGTGAATTGAAAGAGCATATGTAAACATATCCAGCACAGAGCCAGGACACACATAGGCTTTCACATATTCCATTTTATGACTGTGTAAGCACATAGAGCTCAGAAGAACTGACAGAGAAATAATACAGAAGTACATTTAACCCTGTAAAAAGGCCAAGGAGATTGATCCCTAAATGTGTCTTAAAAGAATTACAGCAACTTCTATTACCCAAATCATAATAGCAATCTATCCCATGAAGGGTTCTTCATATTCATGCTTGCATTAAATTTATTAGGTAGTTTTTATGTCACTCCCTATTCATATTTCTGTATGCTGTGTGTATTTAAATGTTGTTTCATTGCTTATGATTAGTGTTAATTATTAAAAGAGATTTTCTCAAGATTAAAGACTGGTGGCAGAAGTCAGAGATCTCTGCTACAGTCCTGGAAATTGCTTAACTTCTATGAGTCACAATATTTTTAACTATTAATTGATGGCAATGACATTTAGTGTCATTTGATGGATTGGAATGAGGAAGATACATGACAAAAAACCTTGAAATTTATGATGTGTAATATGGAAAGCAATAATCTTTAATAAAAGTCATTCCTATCGAAAAAAATTACGTTTGTAGCCTTTATAGATGATCTTCATGATGTTTTGGGGTATTCACAAACAATCCCATCTTCAAACTGACCTTCTCTTGGAATAAATAACTTTTGATATGAAGATGTCACACACTTGGAAAGAGACTATTCAGTTAACCAAATCAACAGTTAAGAAAGAGTTCATAAGGGACTAAATATTTCCTCTTCGTCTAAATCTTGAAAAACCTTTTCCCAGAAAAACTGGGATTTTATTTTAGAATAGACTCACTTGAAACACTATGGAGAATTGGTGACCTATATATGGATGGCTCTGTTCCTGCAGAACAAGAGGCAGAAAGTATGAAGGAAACACATTTAATGGTGCCACCTCTGGTCATGATCTTGCTCTAGAGATGTGAATAGCAGAAAATCATTTTCACTTTGCACAGCATTGATATTTAAAGGTTTCCATAAAAGTTCAGAAACTTGTTCTTGTCATTACTGCTTGCTCTCCCAGGAATTAATTATCTCCTTTGACGGAAAGATTATGTCTTAGAAACAGGTATGTTGGAGAGCCATATTTGAGAAACACACATTCATTAGGGGGAATTGAATTCCCTGCGCTTGAAAACTTAACCAAATGAGTGTCCTCATTCTCTGTCTGAACCTCCGTTGTTGAGAAGACTGAATCGCATGTGAATAGCAGGGTGATATCATTCCAGTGTGTCAATCTTTGATGCAGTTTCCCTGTTGATTCATGTCACAGAAGGAGCATCTGTTTCTTATCAGTCTTACAACTTTTCTGGAAGCCCATTACTACTTGAGAGGTAGAATAGTGAGGACTTGAAATTAATGATAGCTATTTAAATTACTTGCTTTCTAATGTTGTTTTTTTCACATTTTAACAGAGGGATTTGGGAGTAGCTAAAACACCAGAATGCTTCAGATTCAAGTCAATTCTGATGTCCATGGCTCAGGATATGGAATCTTAGGCAGCATTAAAAATGTAGAGGGGTAGCTTTACCACAACAGTAGAGTTCCAGTTGTTTTAAATCCTTGTTAATTGTTGTATTAGTTTTTTTTTTTTAATTTTATTTTTCATCAAAATTGGGGATATGTAGTGGTAAATTATTCTGAATTTTTTTCATATTCTGATGGTTACTTCTGTATCTTCATTTATGAAGTTTCTTTTCATGTAACTTACACATTTTACAAATAGGGAATATGGGTTCCTTATTAATGAGTTGTGAGTGTTCTTTATCTTTTTCTTATAGTTCATGCTTATTGTACCATATGACATTTTGAAGCTTTTTGTGGATCCTAGAAAAGATCATGTTCTTGGAGTTGGTGCATTCCTGTGGATGTGGGACATGTTGATTGGATTATTTCAGTGAGTCATTACCCAGGGTGGGTCTTGGACCTCTTGCTGGAGTCCTTTATAAAGGAGGAATAAAAGCCTCACAGAGACACAAGAATAAAAGCCAATGAGAAGCCAGGTGATGAGCAGTGCCACCATTATGCCCTGCCATGTGCCTGATCGCCCAGAGCTTCAACTTGGTGGCAGCATCTCTTGATAATGTCTTGATCTGGACACTTTCACAGCCTGAGAACTGTAAAGTTTAACCTAATAAATTCCCGTTGTGAAAAACAACAAACTTCTGATATATTGCATTGGCAGCCATTAGAAATGAAAACATAACATATATCAAATATTAGTCTACTTCAGTGTCATAAACATTTCTTCTAGAATTTTTATAAGTTTTGCTTTATCACAAAGGTATCCACGTTGAGTTGATTTTTGTGTATGTTCTGAGATAGTGTTTATAGTTCATATTTTTTCGTATGGATAGTCATTTGTTTCATATGAAATTTGCAAAATTTATTGCAAAGTTTACTCTTTCCCTATTGAATTACTTTGATATATTGTAAAAAATATTCATGCATTTGAATCTGTTATGGACTGTCTATTCTGTTCTACTGATCTCTATATTAATCCTATGCCAATGCTACACAGACTTTATTATTGGGGATTTATAGGATGTCTTGAAATTAGGCACTGTGATCACTCTGTATTCTTTTAATAAAGAATGATTTGCTACTCTAGGTTTTTTAAAATTTCTGTATAAATTTCAGCATATGCCTGTGTATTTCTCCAAAAATTCTCATAGTTTTTAAATGAATTTACAAGGAATCTATACAATTGCCTGGGAAAAAATACTGAGTCCTCTACTCCACCAGCATGATATATTTCTCCATTTAGTTATATATTAGTTTTCTTATACAATACTTGTATATATACACATTTAAGAATTTACCCCTAATATTTCATGTTTTCTATCAGTACTGTACATAGCATTTTGCTTTAAATTTCATTTTTAATTTTTTTTGCTTGTAGTAATACAATTGATTTAACTACATTGGCTTTGTATCCTGTAACCTTGTTACACTCACTCAAAGCATTTCTTACTGTTTTGTATAAGGATGAATATATAGATCTGAGGAACAGAACATTTTCTCCCAACAGAATCATGCTATCTGCAAACAAAATATATTTTATAATTTTGTATCTTCCTTTCCAAATTTTATGTATTTATTTCTTTTCTTTGGCTTACTGTAATGACCAGAACCTCTGGTACAATGCTGAATAGAAATATTGAGCGTGTACATGCTCATCCTGTTATCAATCTTACAGGGAAAGTCTTCACCATTATGTGTGATGTTAGTTGCAACTTTTATTTTTATTTTTTATTTTTTATTGTTTATGGCACTGAAAAATGGTATATATTAAACCACATGTTTAAACTGTTTACATTGTATATAAATTTAAAAATGTAATTCAATTGACTTTAAAATGTACTGAACTGTAGGAGAATTGATACACTATTGGAGGGGTTCTACTAACTACTGATGTGAACTTGGAAACTCACAAATTATTTACATCTCAAGATACTGAGTTGTAAAACAAGAAGGGTGGACTAGACAATCCTAAAGGCTCAGAAGCTTTATGATCCAGAGTCACTCAACTCATTAACAATTGTGCCTGTTGAAGTTGCATTAACTCTTTCTGGCTAACCAGTTTTATTTACATGTAAGGAATAAATTTATGCAAGGATATTTGGCTTCATTGAATTCCAATGGTTTTCCCTTATACTATAATAGTTAGATTCCATTATTTTTTAATTTATTTTATTTTTTAAATAATAATTTAAAAAAATTTTTAAAAGATACATAGATTACATAAATGTTACCCAAAAACTATAGGCATTCTCATATGCTGCACTCCCCACACCTCCCATACTCTCCCAAATAAACATCCCTCATTAGTGTCGCACATTCATTGCAATTGATAAACACATCCTGGGGCTTTGCCATTAAGCATGAACCATACTTCACATTGTAGTCTACACTCTTTCCCACACAGTTCTGCATGTTATGTGATGATAAAAAATGGCCTATATCTGTCTTTGCAGCGTCATTCAGGATGATTCCCAAGTATCAAAAAAGCCCCCATATTACAACTGATTTTCCCTCTCCCTGCCCCCAGAGCCTCCAGTGGCCACTGGCTCTACATCAATGTTGTAATTTCTTCCATTGCTATAATCACAATATGTCTATAGTAGAATGCCAGCAAGTCCACTCTAGTCCATAGTTCTTTCCCCAATCCTGAGGATTTTGGGAAGGTGATGTGCACTCCACCTCTAATTGAGAGGGGGCTTATATCCCATGGGGAAGATGGATAGGACTATCTTGCTTGCAGTTGCAGACTGTCTCTGGTTCTTGGGATGATTGTTGCCCATCATCATCTCCTTGTTAGTTGTCTTGGGTGAGTTTAATGAGCTGTAGAGTAGGTGTTGCAACTCTGCTGAGGTTCCAAGCCCAGCTGGCACATGGACAGCCCAAAGTCTTATGTCTCTTGGACATACACCTACAAACTTCAGCATCAAGTATAGGTTTAAATAGAAGGGACACATGAGTCATGTCTAGAGAAGACATAATTGAGTTCAACTCTGTCACTCTCAGGAGCACAAAATACAAAGCAAGGTTCACTGTCAAGGCACCAAACTCCAGAGCTATCAGCCCTGAAAATATGATGTGGATGTCTCCAGTACCCTCAGGAGCCCCACTATTTGGAGTAGTATCTTCTTTGGCACTCTATGAGATCCTGCTGAGATGTGCATAAGCATTGCTTCTGACATGACCTCCCGACTCACTTTGAAGTCTCTTAGGCATAAAAACTCTTTTGTCTTTACCCTGTCTCCCTTTTATTCAAGGACTTTTTTAAGTGCATTGCTAGTTGGTGCTTGGTAGTAATCCTTCGGTGCTAGGAAGGCTCATTCCCGGGAGTCATGCCCCATGTTGTAGAGAAGGTAATGCATTTATATGCCAAGTTTTTCTTAGAGAGAGGCCATATTTGATCAACAAGGAGGCTCTTAGGAGGCAACTCTCAGGCACCCCACAACAATAGGCTAACCTTCAATTTCAAGATCAAAGGCTCATAAGCATAGTCATCAATACCAGGGGCCCATCAGTGGATTATCCTCCTTCGCCAGTTACTGCCCCTGCACTTGGGGGACTGTTGCTGCTCCCTTAGATAATGTGGCAGAGCTCTCCAGGATCGGAATTCAATATTCTCTCAGTTATTGTGTTAATCTCCTCTCACTGTAAAAATGTCCCATGAACATTTGAACATATTTATATACCTTACATTTATGCCCAAGTGAACTTCTTCTCATGTATCCCCCATCTTTGACACTCCACACCAATGTTGTTGCCTTGCTCCAATTTTAACCCTTATGTGATCCAAAGCTTCTTCCAAAATGAAGCCATTAAAATAGCCAAATAAAATTAAGGAAAATGAAATAATAATCATAAGTTTAAATATAAGAAATGCAATAAGTAAAAATTAAAAGAAAAACTAAAAATAATATAAACTTAAAAGATTGGGATATTAACTAATAATGAAAAATATTTCTAAAATTTTTTTTGACATTTATCCTTTCATCACTGTAATATCTGTTGTAATGTCTGTTCAGTGGCATTTACTTCCATTTATTCCCCAGTTTCCTACCATTTAACATTTTGTTTTCAAAGGAGCTTTAGGTCACAATAAGACACATACAGAATACAGGGGCTCATATACCCAACATCCTCTCCTTTTTCTTTGTCTCCTATTAATAATTTTTTATACGTGGATAGTACCTTTGTTATAACTGACATACACATAGTGGAGCATAACTACTAAACATTGGTCAATGGTTTACATTATGGTTTACATTTTAGACAATATAGTTTTATAAATTTTTATGACATTTAACATGGCCTGTGTCTATCACTGTAAGATCATGGAGAACACTCCCATTGCTGACTAAATACCCCTTGTTTCAGCTATTCTATTCCTCCCTCTCACTCCCCTTGGGACCCATGGCAACCCCCTGGCTTCACTCCTTGGATAACAAGATTCAAAGTTGCATGCAAAAACACTGAGGTCTTGGCACACTGGTTCATCCTCCCATATTAAGAACTGCCCATGCTGTCCAGAGACTCTTGCCTCTCTATTTCTGAACAAATCCATCCTCCCAATTAAGGGTGTCCAACTCCTTCCTGCTCATTATGTGGGTATCCACCCACTGATACAACACATTATGACAAAATGATCACTCACACCTTCCCTAGAAACCTGCTCCAGTTCTCCCTGTCCTGAATTCCCACCCCCATCCTATACCCTAAACCAGTAACCCTTCCTTGTCATTTTGCCATAAGAGCTTTCTGAGCTTTGTACTTTCAACCTCATACCCGTAAATCCCCAGTGTTCACCTGGTCCCTCTCCCAACACTTCACCCAGTTCCCTGGACCTTCCAAGCCACACTCCCAATCTACCCACCTGTGGAACCTGCACCACCCAACCCAATAATATCACTAATCTCTTGTCACATCCCTTCAATACACAACTACACACTTTCACTTTACCATAGATTATGTACTTATGGATGTTAGCTCACAACCTTCTTCTCTGTTTCTATTTCCTGGAAATCTGTCTTCCAGACAATAGCTCACTGAGTCTGCTCAATTTGCTTAATTCATATCAGTAAGGTTATATACTGTTCATCGTTCAATGCCTGGCTAGCATCACTCAACATAAGGTCCTCAAGATTCCTCCATGTTATCCTGTGTGTTAACATTGTATTCCTTTTTACAGCTAAGTAATATCCCATTGTATGTATGTACCACATTTTGTTTAGCCATTTATCTGTTGATGGGCATTTGGGTTGATTCCAACTTTTGGCAATGGTGAATAATGGCGATATGAACATTGGTGTGCATATATCTGCATCTTTGCTTTCAATTCTTCTGGGAATTTACCCAGCAGTGGAATTGTGGGATCATATGGTAGTTCTATAGATAATTTTTGAGGAACTTCCAAATAGTCCTCCAAAATGGCTGGACCATTCTACATTCCCAACAGCACTGGATGAGGGTTCCCATTTCCCCACATCCTCTCCAACATTTGTAGTTCTCTGTTTTTTAATAGCTGCCATTCTAATGTTTGTAAGATGATATCTTATCAGTAATTTGATTTCCATTCCCCTAATAACTAGTGATGTTGGACATCTTTTCATGTGTTTTTTAGACGTTTGTATTTCTTCCTTGGAGAAGTGTCTATTCAAATCACTTGCTCATTTTTTAAATGTATTTGATGGCTTTTTATTTTTGAGTTGTAGGATTTTTTTATATATGCTGGGTATTAGGCCCCTATAAGATATATGGTTACCAAATATTTTCTCCCATTAAGTAGTCTGTTTTTCCACTTTTTTAACAAACTCCTTTGAGGGGGAAAACTTTTTAAGTTTCAGGAGATTCCTTTATCTATTTTTTCTTTTGTTGCTCATGCTTTAGATGTAAAGTTAATGAACCATTTCTTAACACAAAATCATGTAGATATTTCCCTACATTGCAATACAAGATCTTTATGGTCTTGGCTTTTATATTTAGAACTTTGATCCATCTTGAGTTAATTTTTGTATATTGTGTGAGATGGGGTTCCTTTCTGCATATGGATATCCAGTTCTCCAAGCACCATTTTTTGGAGAGCCCATTCTCTCCCAGTTGAATGGTTTTGGTGGCCTTGTTGAATGAGTTAACTATATAAGCGAGGATCTATGTCAGAACTCTCATTTCAGTTCCATTGGTCAGTATGTCTATCCTTGTGCCATTGCCATGCTGTTTTGACCACTGCATCTTTATAGTGTTTTAAAGTCAGGTGGTGTGAGTCCTCCAATTTCATTTTTATTTTTCAAAATGTCTTTGGCTATTTGGGACCCCTTGCCCTTCAAAATGAATTTCATATTTAGGTTTTCCAATTCTGTAAAAAATGCTGAGGTAATTTTTATTGAGATTTCATTAAATCTGTAAATCTGTTTTGTTGGTTAGATAACTTAATGAAGTTTAAGTCTTCCTATCCATGAATACCATTAAATTTATTTAGGTCTTCTTTGATTTCGTTTAACAGTATTGCGTAGATTTCTGCATACAAGCCATTTACATTTTTAGTTAAATTTATTCCTAGGTATTTGATTCTTTTTTTTTTGCTTTTGTAAATGGGAATTTTTTCTTGATTTCCACCTCAGTTTGCTAATTATTAGTGTACAGAAATTCTAATCATTCTTGCAAATTAATCTAGTCACCTGCCACTTTACTGAACTCATTTATAAGTTCTAGTTGCTTTGTTGTAGATTTCTCATAAGTTTCAAGGTATAGGATCATGTCATCGGGAAATAGTGAAATTTTTACTTCTTCCTTTCCAATTTGGATGATTTTATATCTTTTTCCTGCCTAAGTGCTTCAGCTAGTACTTCTAACACAGTGTTAAATAAGAGTGGTGACACTGGGCCTCTTGGTCCTGTTCCTGATCTTAGAGGGAAAGATTTTAGGGTGTCATCATTGAATATGAAATTAGCTGTGCATTTTCATATGTACCCTTTATCATGTTGAGGAGGTTTCCTTCTATTCCTATCTTTTGAAGCATTTTTTTTTCAAGAAAGAGTGCCGTATTTTGTTGAATGCTTTTCTGCATCTATAGAGATGATCATGTGATTTTTTTCTTTTGATCTGTTTATGTGGTTTGTTACATTGATTAATTTTCTTATGGTGAACCTTCTTTGTATTAGGAATGAAACTCACTTGATCTTGGTATGTAATTAATTTGATATGTTATTGAATATGATTAGCAAATATTTTGTTGAGGATTTTAGCATCTAGGTTCTTTAGAGAGGTTTGTGTGCAATTTTCCTTTTTGTGGCATCTTTGTTTGCCTTTGGTATTAGGGTAATGTTGCCATGATAGAATGAGTTAAGCAATGTTCCTTCTACTTCTATTTTATGGAAGAGTTTAAGCAGAACTTGTGTCAGTCCTTTCCAGAATGTTTGGTAGTATTCACCTGTGAAGTCATCTCGTCTGGGCTTTTCTTAGGTTGAAGGTGTTTGATGATTGATGCTATCTCTTTACTTGTGATTGGTCTGGTGAGTTCTTCAATTTCTTCTTTTGTCAAAACAGGCTGCTTGTGAATTTCATGGAATTTGTCCATTTCCTCTAAATTATCCATCTTGTTGGCAAACAATTTTTCAACATTTCCTATTTTGATACTCATTATTTCAGTGGGGTCACTTGATATCCCCTTCTTTGTCTCTTATTTTACATATTTGCATCTTCTCTCATTTTTCTTTGTTAGTATAGCTAAGTATTTGTCAATTTATTAATCTTCTCAAAGAACCAGGTAATGGTTTTGTTTATTTTATCTAGTAGTTTCTTTTTCTTATTATTTCATTTAGCTCACCTCTAATCTTTGTTATTTATTTCTTTGTACTTCCTTTGGTTTTAGGTTTTTGTCCATTTTCTAATTCCTTGATGTGCAGTTAAGTCTTTGACTTTAGCTCTTTCTTCTTTTTTTTAATATAGGCATTTATTGCTATGAATTTCTCTCTCAGTACTTCTTTTGCTACATCCCATAAGTTTTGATACATTATGTTGTCTTTTTCATTTGTTTCAAGGTAGTTACTGATTTCTTTTTCAATTTCCTCCTTGGCCAACTCATTTTCTAAGAGTGTGTTTTTTAACTTCCATATCTTTGTATCTAATCTGGTTCACTGCCCCTTAGTGATTTCCAGCTTCATTTCATTGTGGTCAGAGAAATTACTTTTTATAATTTCAATATTTCTGAATCCACTGAAAGCTGTTCTGTGGCTTAGCATGTTGTCTATCCTGGAAAATGATCAACGTTCACTTGAGAAAAATGTATATCCTGCAGTATTTTGGTGTAATGTTCTGTATATTTCAATTAGGTCCAGATCCTCTAATGTATTATTCAAGTTCTTTGTTTCTTGATTGATTCTGTGTCAAGATGTTCTGTCTAATGGTAATAATCATGTATTAAACTCCCCCACTATAATTGTAGAGGCATCTATCTCTCTATTTTTTCCAATATTTGCCTCATGTATTTTGACGCATCCTAGATAGGTGCATAAATGTTTATGATTGTTCTTTCTTCTTGATGGATTTCCTCTTTTATTAATATATAATGTTCTTCTTTGCCTCTTACAATAGTTTTGCATTTTAAGTCTCTTTGTTCTGATATTAGTATATCTATCCCTGCCCTTTATTTGTTTATTGTTTGCATGTAAAATTGTTTTCCATCCATTAACATTTAGACTCATTGTTTCCCTGGGTCTAAGGGGATTTTCTTGTAGACAGAATATACAGGGCCTTATTTCCTTATCCATTCTGCCATCTGCATCTCTTGGTTGGCAAGTTTAAGCCATTAACATTCAGTGTTATTACTGTCATGGAATTATTTACATTAATTATATTTTCTTTAGGTTTATGTATGCCAAATGTTATTTTTATTTTTAAAGTTATTCTTACACATTCCTCTGCCACTCTCCTTTATTTTCGTTTCAACCTGGAGAACTCCCTTTTGTGTTTCTTGAAGATCAGTTTTCTTATTGACAAACTCTCATAATTTCTATTTATCTGTGAATAATTTGCCACCTTTGCTGGATAGATAATTCTTGGCTGAACTTTTTATTTCTTTTAGCACCTTAACTATGTCATATGATTTCCTTCTTGTTTACATGGTTTCAGATGAGAAATCAGCACTTAATCTTACCTAGCTTCCCTTTTTTGTGATGGACCTTTTATCTCTTGCTGCTTTCAGTATTCTCTCTTTGTCTTGAGCATTGAACAATTTTACAAGTATATGTATTTGGGTAGACCTGGTATGATTTACACTATTTGGGGTGTGCTGTACTACCTAGACATGTAGGTCCATGTCCCCAAATAGAGTTGGGAAATTTTCAGCCATTATTTCCTCCAACACTCCTTCTGTCCCCTTTCCCTTCTCTTTTCCCTCTGTGATGCCTATAATGCATATGTTTGTGGATTTTGTGTAGTCAGTCACTGAATTTCCTAAGTCTGTGCTGGATTTTTTCCATCCTTTTATCTATCTGTTCTACTGTCTGTCTGATTTCAGATGTACTGTCTTCCACATCAGTGATTCTTTCCTCTGCCTGTTCAAATCTACTGTTGTGCTTCCAGTGTATTTTTGATTTCTTGGATTGTGACATTCTTCATTGTCATATCTGTTATATTTTTATGTATGTTTGTTATTTCTTGGTATGTTCTCCCAGTGTCTTCTTAGTATCCTTAATCTCTTCCTTCATTTAAGTTGATTCATGATATTTGTTTGGACATCTTGGATTAGTTGTTCCATGTTCTGCATCTCCTCCTGATTTTTAATTTGTTCATTAGCCTGAGCCATGTCTTCCTATTTCCTGGTATGGTTTGTAATTTTTCACTGGTGTCTAGCATTTGTTTGTCTTGATGGGCTTATTCAGTTGGCTAGCTTCTCTTTCTACTCTAGAATTTTACTTTGATGTTGTTTTTGTGTGTGTGGTAAGGTTTCACTTTGACACATCATGCCTCTTATCTTATTTCCTTCTTGTTGTCTATATTCCAGTTTTCCCTTGGCTTCTTCATCTTTCCATTACCCTCTTAGAGGACCAGGACACCCTCCTGTTCTATATATATACAAAGCAGCTCCTTTATATAGATCTCTTCTTTGTGAAAGGGTTAGACTTTGCCTATTTAATTTGGTGCCATTTTCTTGGAAGAGTCTGCTAATTATCTCTTACAATTATGTATATGTGTGCATGTGTGTGTATTTTTGTGTGCAAATTTAATGTATGGATTCTATAGGATTTGCTGTATAGGAGATCATGTCACCTATAAATAAAGAAACTTTTATTTCTTCTATTCGAATGTTTTTTCTAACTTTTTCTTCTCTAATGCCCTGCCTTACTACAGGAATGAAGTGAAAATACACTTAGTATTATTTGGGGAATATCCCATTTATTGGAACTCTTTCAATATATATACAGTTAGATATATCAGGAGGCATACACAAGGATATGCTGTATGTATAAGGATTCAGAAAGTTTTGGGTTGCACAGGAGATAATGGAGAGGCAGAAAGCTTTAACTAAGTAACAATGTAAAGTAAGAGAGTTCTTAATATTTTCAGCAGGAACTGATAACAGCAGCTTTTCCCCAAGCAGCAGTATTTTGCTTGCACAACAAAGCAGGTTACAAACTGTTTCAAAGGTATTTTAAACCAAAGTGTTCCCACACTATATAGTAAAATGCTGAATAAGTAGTTAAGAAAACAGATATCCTATATTTTTCCTGATTTCATTAGTAAAGTGTTCAGTGTTTCATTATTATGATGTTTTCAGTTTTGAGGATTTTGTATATTCCCTTTATCACATTGAAGTAATTTCCCTATTTCTAAGTTTCCTAAAATTTTTTAATAAGGAAAAAGGGTTAGACATTGTCAAATGCTTCTCAAACAAATAAGTTAATAATGATATTTCTTTCTTTCATTCAATAAAAGTAATATACTGCACTGATTGATTTAATTTGAATCACCCCTTCATGACTTTGATGAAGCCCAATTTGTCATATTGTACAATTATTTAAATATGACTCTGTATTGAGTTTCTTAGTATTTTGTTAAGGATTTTTGCATATATATTCAAATGGCATTAATCTCTAGTTTTAATTTCTGTGATTTAGGAATGTTTTCATCATTATTTCTTTAAATATATTTTTTGTCCCCCTTCTGTCTTTCCTGCCTGTGACTTCCATTATGCATATTTTGGAACACTTAAAGATGTCACATAATCTCATGCTCTGTTGATTTTTCAATATTTACTTTTATCTCTGCTTTCCAAATGAGATAATCTTAACTGACCAAATTTTAAGTTCATTGATTCTTTCCTCTGCTTGCTGAAATCTGTTAAATCCCTTTAGTGAAGTTTTCATATAATATTGTATTTTGCATGCCAAAATTTCTATTAACTTCCTTATAATTTTACATCATTATTATTATTCTCTAATTTTCAGAAATAATTCTCCAGTTTTCCCTTATTTCTTTTTGCCCATATTTTCATTTTACTCTTTGACATTATGTAAAGAGATGTTTTAAAGACTTTTTCTAGATATATCAATAGGTGAGCTTCTTCAGGAACAGTTTTTATATACTCTTTATTTTGCTGAAAATAGGACATACTTTTTGCATCTTTTCATGAGTATATTTTCAATTGAAACTTGACATTTTGAATAATATAATGTGGTGTCACTGGAAATTAGGTTCTCTCTTCTCCTCCCATTATTTTGTTGCTCTTTGTTGTTGATGCATTTGGTTATTTTTGAGTTCCTATCTTTTTTCTAAAGTCTGTATTCTTTGTTGTTTGTAGTCATTCAAGTCTCTATTCCACTAGTTGTGTGGTTTGCTTGTGATATGATAGCGACTCAGTTAAAAGAGTATGGCAAAAAGAAAATACTGTTCCATCCTTGCTCTGTGTTGGGGTACTCCTTGAACACTTGACCAGGCTCTTTACAACTCTTCTTATACTCCCCTTATTGATTGGGCAGAGCCTAAACTTCAGACAGAGACAAAAGTCTTCTCTGGACTCTTCTGAGAATGACCTTATCTTTGTACATGCATGTGGTTTTTTAGATTGCCTGTTATAGAAAATGGCTTTTCAAAAACCTTATTTCCCCATGTATAACCTTCCATAGCCTCTTCTTTATCAGATTTTTCAGTCTCTCTGCTGCTTTCCCATCTACCATTCATTGCTTAGGCAGCTTCAACCACTATATTTTCATTTGGTATTTTAAAAATGTCAACCAGGAGGCATTCTCTAGGGCTTTGAGGAATTTCCAATGCATGAGTTTCATAGGCAACCACCAGAGTCAATTCCTAAGGAAGCCACCAGACAGGCCAAAGGACATATCCTGGTATTGTATGCTATGTTAAAATATACTTATTAATTTAAAAGGTTTTACAGCATATGTATGCAGAAATGCAGTCTTCTAAAATACTCTCCTTTTAATAGTAATATGCACTAGTCTAGAAACTTTGTTGAAATTGATGAAAGAATATTTTCATAATTGTATTAATTAGAGTACATACTTTACATTAGAGTTCATTGTCTGCCATGTACAGTCTTATGCATTTTTAAACAAATTAATTTATTAACATATAAATTTTAATATTTACCCTTTTAAACACATTCAGAAGTAAACTTTGTGATGCTAATTTCATTCACAATGAATTTCTACCTTCAATCCCAACCATTACCACAACATTTCCATCACCCAAACAGAAATTATGTATCTATTAAGCATTAATTCTCCATTCCTCATTGCCATCCTGCCCCCAGGTAACCTGTATTCTACATTTTGATTCTATGAAATTGCTTATTCTAATAATTTCATATCAATGATTTGATAAAATATTTTTCTCTGTCTGGCTTATTGTTCGCAAAATATGTCTTCAAGTTTCATTTCATCCATGTGGTTACATGTATCTGAACTTCATTCTTTTTTATGAGTGAATAATATTTCATTGTATGTACATATCACATGTGTTTATACATAATTTGTTGATGGACTCTTGGGTCACTTCTCTCTTTGGTGTTTTTTAACAATGCTGTCACCACATTGATGTCTAAATATCTGTTTAAATTCTGCTACTAACTACTTTGAGTAGATACCAATATGTGGGATTTAATGGTCATATGATAATTCTATTCATAACTTTCTGAAAAACTGCCAAATTATTTCCCACAGTGGTGGCACTATTTTACATTTCCTCAACAATAAATGAGTGTTCTTATTTCTTTATGTCCTCCACAGCACTAAAAGGGATTTTATTTTTAACAATTGGCATTCTAGTAGATTTGAATTTCCCTAATGGCTGATGCTGTTGAGCAACTTTCCATTTACTTTTTGGTTATTTGTTTATCTTTTAAGAGAAATGTCTAAGAGATTTTGTCCATTTTTAAAATGTGTTTGGCTTTTTTTTTTTTTTTTGACTTGAAGAATTTCATTATGTATTCTAGAAATTAAACCCTTATTGGATACGTGGTTACAAAATATTGTCTCCTATTTTGAACATTTTATGTTTACTTTTCTGATGAAGTCCTTTGATTCACAAGTATTAATTTCAGTGAAGTCTATTTCTCTATTGATTTTCTTTTGAAGTTCATGCTTTTGATGTAATGTCTAAGAAAATATTGCTTGCCACAAAGTCTTGAATATTCTTCACTACATTTCCCTCTAAAAGACTTAGTTTTGGTTCTTCTATTTAAGCATTTGATATATTTTGAGTATCTTTATTGTTTTATACATTATGCAGTAGAGGTCTATCTTCATTCTTTAACATATATATATATTTAGCTTTCACAATATTATTTGTTGAAGAGCCTAATCGTACCACATTGAGTGGACTTGACAATCAATTATCCATAAATATGAGAGAATATTTCTGAATTATTAATTCAAGTGCTTGTGTCTATATGTCTTTCTTTTCGCTATTAACTTGTTATTTTAATTACTGAAGTTTTGTAATACATTTTGAAATCAGTAAATGTGAGGCTTCCATCTTCATTATCTTTTTCAAGATAATTTCAGTGACTCAGGGATTTTACCCTCCAATGTAAATTTGATGATTGACTTTTCTGTTTCTGCAAAGAATGTCATTGGAATTTGATTGAGATTGGGTTGAATATGTAATTCACTTTAGATAGAATTTATTTTTTAATATTTATTATTCAAATCCATGAACGTGAATGTCCTTCCATTCACTTAGATCTTTTTCATTTCTTCTAGAACTGTACTGTGGTTTTCTGTGCATAAAAGCTTTACATGCTTGGTTAATATTATTCCTATATATTTCTTTTCCTTACTATTGTAAGTAGAGTTTTTGCATTTATTTCCATTTCAGAATGTTCTTTACTAGTGCATGGAAACACTACTGATATTTGACTATTGGGCTTGTACCCCTCCAATTATCTGATATTTTTATTGTCTCTAGTAATTTTGTTTGGGATTTCTCATAACTTTCTGAGTACAATATGTATGTCACCTGCAAATATTGAAGATTTTAGTTCTTATTTTCTAATTTGGATGCATTTTCCCTTGCTTCATTTCAGTAGATAGAACTTCCAGTACAATGTTGAATAACTGGTGGCTATGCGTCCTTGTGATTTTCCTAATCTTAGAGGGAAACATTTAGTTTTACACATTCGAGTATGATGTTAGCTTTACGTTTTTAAAAGTGGCTCTTTCTTTTCCTAATTTTGTAAGTGTTTCCATTAAAAGAGTGTGCAGAAGTTTGTCAAATGACTTTTCTAAAATAATTGAGATGATTTTGTACTATCTCTTCTACAGTAGAGAAGAATGTTTATTTTGCTGCTGTTGGGTGAACTGTTCTGTATATGTCTGTTAGATATAGTTGGTCCATGGTATCATTGAAGTCTTCTATAACATTTTGGATAAAATTCTTATAAGTTCTAGCCATTATTGAAAGTAGTGGATTGAAATCTCTTAGTATTAATGGAGAACCAACTATTTTTTCCTTCATGTCTTTCAATATTTGATTCATTTACTTTTAATTCTGCCTTTATGTGCAAATATATATTTAGGGTGTTTTCTTCTTCTTGAATTGAACAATTTATCAGTATTTAAACACATTCCTTCCCCTAAATATGAGGACATAGATATATATATTCCCTATACCCCTCTGTCCTCCTACTTTTTTCATACTTGCACATTGTGTCCAAAAACCAAAAATGTATTATTACTTTTTATGCATTTGCATTTTTTACCTGTAAGAAGTAAGTTGTGAGGTTAACACTAATCAATTCATTACAATAATACTGGTTGAGCAGGTACAAAGAACTGGAAGTCTACAAACCAGACCAATCACTAGCTCTATTATCATTTAAATTGAAATGACTGACTGTCTCCCACATCATTCCAGCCAAGCTCTCAACATGGTGAACCACACAAGGCTACTGGATGTATGAACTAATGTCACAAAGGAACGTCTATATAAACAAGTATGATCAACTCCATTGGATGCGGGAAACATGTTTTTGAATGCCAAGGGATCCCAATTGGGAGTGTTCCAATCTTGGGGGAGAATTCTATCTCTTTATTAAAAACATAAGGAGCAGATGTGGCTCAAGCAGTTGGGCTCCTGCCTCCCACATGGGAGATCCCAGGTTTGGTTCCCAGTGCCTCCTGTAAAAACAAAAAGCACATTAAGTGAAATAAATGAAAAAAAAAAAAAAAAAAACTCTATGCAGTCAATGTGGCTCAGTAGTTGAGCACTGGCTTCCCAAATAAGAGGTCCCAAGTTCAATAACCAATGCTCGTTACCTCAAAAAACAAAACAAAACAATACAAACAAACAAAAACATAAACAGCTATGTACTACCTGGGAAAGATTCCTAATGACTTTTATAAACAAATATTGTGGTTTGTTTTATTTTACCAAATATTGTGGTTTCTTTCACTGGTACTGTTTTAACACAAGGTAGACACATAGAAGATGTAAAAAATGCAGTTAATATCATCCACAAATTTGGAGAAATACAGCTCTTCAACCTACTCAGCTTCTTTTGGCTAAGTAATGGGTGAGGTAACTGGTTGAAATCCATCCTCAACCAGTTAAAGCTCAGTGTAATTCATGTTTTTAATACAGAGGGAGAAATTCAAGCAGGCTAGGCCACCATAATGGAAGTATGACACTAGATGTCCTTCTTAAAATTCACCTAAAAATTTTAGGAAAATGGTACACAAAAGTGATATCTATCACCATTGTGTACCATGCCTCAGACATACAACACACCATCCAAAATGGATGATAAGCATATCAAAATAATTTTATAGTCTAGGGGTCCCATGAAAAGTCAAGTGGTAGACTCTAGTAGGGATCAGTCCTAGTGTGGCTTGCAGCCTTTCTCTGGGGACCAAAATACAGCATGTGGTCTAGACCAGATTTGTCCACTTGGCAGGATAAAACATAAAACCCTAGTAGATAGGGTGACTGCCAGTACATTCTTTCCCCTCCTTTTCTGATCATCTGTAAATGCTTACTAGAAACAGTGTGATATTGGTAGGCATTTTTTATGACATACTGTTCATTTTCTGGTGGTATATCTGTCTCTGGTGGAGAGGGAGTAGAATTCCTTCACTCAGACAACTCATGAACATGAGAGAAGGATGCAGCACAGAGAACATTTGCTTGCCTTAGTCACTAGTTGAAACCTAGTTACTATGGAAAACTAATGTCCACTAGTGAAGCAAAACTTTCTCTGTCTCTTCTCTCTGTGAGTAACACATCTTTCCAACAGAGCTTGTGTGGTTTGTGCTTTGGCAGGCAACCCTGACATTTATATTTGAGTGGCCTGACAGTTCTTTTGGTGTGTTTTGTTCCAGCTCATAAACTTCTAGAAGAAAACATAGTAAAGAACCTTCAAGACCTTGTGATAAGCATTGGTATCTTAGACTTACACTGAAAGCATGAATTACATAGAAAACAGTAAGTGAATGGGACATCAAAATTAAAACTTTTAGTTCATCAAAGGATATCAAAAGTAAAGAAAAATTTCAACTTAAGGAATGGGAAAAAATATTTAGAAACCAAATGTCCAGTAAAAGTTTAATTTCCAGAATGGATAAAGAAATCCTAGAGCACACAGAAAAAAAACACACAAGAAAAACCACAATTTTAAAAAATGGGCAAAAGACTTGTATCAACATTTCTTCAAAATAAATATATAAATGACCAAAAAGTACATGAAAAGTTGTTCAACATCATTAGCCATAAGGTCTTGATGATGCCTTAATTTGGATATTTTCCCAGCTTCAAAAGTGTAAGCCAATAAATTCTCTTTGTTTAAGTCAACCCATTTCATGGTAATTGTTTGAGCACTCTAGGAAACTAAAACAGACTTTGGAACCAAGAGAGTGGGGTGCTGGTATTGCACATAACAAAAAAGTGGAAACTGCTTTGGAATAGGGTAAATGCATACAAGCTGGCAGAACTGTGTGGTGCTTTATAGAAGAGGTTTGGTTCCCTTGAAGAGGTTGTTAGTAGAAATATGGATGCTAAAGTTACTTCTTATGAGGACTTAGAAGAACATGCTGACTTTGTTATTAGAAAGTGGAAAAAATCAATCTTTGTTTTAAAGTGACAGAAAAGTTGGAAAAATTGAGTTCTGATGTTGGATGGGAGGTGAAGTTTTAGAGTGATGAACTTTGACATTTACCTGAGATGATTTCCAAGCTAAATATGGCAAGTGCAGCCTGGTTTCTCATTGCTATTTATAGTAACAAGTGAGGGGAAAGGGATGAGCTGAGAACTGAATTCCTGGGCACAAAGAAACCATTAATTGATGGTTTGGAAATTTCTGAGCTTCCCTAAAGCAAGTTCCCACAAAACAAGACTCCTTACGAGGGTTTACCTGAAAATTAATCCACTCAGGCATTTCAATGAGAGTAAGATATGGAGTTTCAGTTATCCATGAATGATATGTAGAAAGTTCTTTGGTCTGATGGTTTTGTTCACTGTGTACAACCTGCAAAGCAAAGATTTTTGCAAGATCTGTATGAATGGAACCACTGCCAAGCTGAATTAAAAAGGACAGAAAAGGTAAAGATTAACAGAAAAATCCAGCACAGGAAAATGGAAGCTGAGGTCTGCACTGAAGAAATATCTTTAGGCCAATAGATTAAGCCCACACATGTGTGTAGAAAGTGTGAATTTGCAACAGCGCTTAAAATGGGCAGACTTTTCACTCATTGTTCAGGAAAATCATTGCCACTCTAGTGTTCAGAGTGTATGGACCATAAAGCTTGGTATTGCAGAGAATCTGGCCAACATCCCAATAATTCAGAGAGCTGAGTCTGTGCCCTGGGGATTGTGGAGAGTCTAGTCACCACGCTCGTGTTCTGAAAGGGTTGAGCCTGTGTCCTGTGGATTGAAGAGATTCTGTCTGTCAACACAAAGCTTTGAGAGGGTGGACCCTCACCCTAGTGTTCAGGGAGAGCAAGCCTTTGTGCAACCTTTTGGAAAAGGTAGAGTGCTACTTCATCAGGCCCTGAGGACAAAATATCATTCTATAGATATCCCTCAGATCTTGAAATCTAAGGAGGTATATCTTGCTAGATTTTGGAATGGTTTGGGACCTGTGACCCTTGTATACCTTCCAGCTTTTCCTTATGGGAATGGGAAAGTTTATCCTATGCCTTTCTTTCCACAGTATTTTGACAGCAGAAAACTTGTTCTCTAGGTTTCACTGATACACAGAGGGCAATTACATTCCAGAATAGACCACAAATAAAACTTATTTTAATGAAAATCTGTACTAAGTATTGTTTCTGAAATTATATAATGCTTTTCAGATACTGTGACAAAATGAATATATTGAACATGTAGAAAGTACATGCCTTTTTGGAGTCTGGAGGATGGAGTGTGGTTCTTTGAAGGTATGTTTACCTCAGAGAAACATGTTCTTAAATCTAACCCATTCCTGAGGGTATAAACATATTGTAAGTAGGACCTTTTCATAAGGCTACTTCAGTTAAGGTGTGACCAGCCTCATTCAGGATTGGTCTTAATCCAATTATGTAGTCCTTTAAAAATGGAATGAATACAAAGAAGGAGAAAACACCATAGAAGAAGAAGCCTAAATTACTAAAACCTGGAAGAGACAGAAGTGACTAGCAGACACTGCCATGTGCCTTGTCAAGAGACAGAGGAACCACGATTGCCAGCAGCCAACCCGAGAATGCTGGTCTTCATGAAGAAAACATTGCAGTGATTATGTTTTGATTTGGATATTTTCCTACCCTCAAAACTGTAAGCTGATAAATTTCCTTTGTTTAAGCCAATCCATTCTGTGGTATTTGCTGGATGGGCTTAGGCAATAAAAAAAGCATACAAAAGGGTAATCTGTCAAGGGAAAAGAACAATCATAAACATTTATGCAACTAACCAGGGTCCCTCAAAATACATGAGGCAAATTGGAAAAAATAAATGGAGAAATTGATAACTCTACAATTAGAGTGGGTGTCTTTAAAACACCATTATCACCATTAGACAGAACATCTTGACAGAGAATCAATAAGAAAACAAAACTTTGAATACATTAGAGGATCTGGAACTAATAGACATACACAGAACACTACAATGAAATATAGCAGTATATACATTCTTCTCAAGTGTACATGGATCGTACTCCAAGATAGACCACATGCTAGGCCACAGAAATATTCTCAAAGAATTCAGAAAGATTGAGATTATACAAGGTAATTTTTCTGACCACAAGGAAACGAAGCTGGAAATCATTAAGGGGTAAAGAACCTGTTTAGGCAGGAAGATATGGAAGTTAAAAAATACATTCTTACACAAACAGTGGGTCAAGGAGGAAATCACAAAAGAAACTAGTAACTACCTTGAAATTAATGAAAATAACAACACAATATATCAAAAGCTATTGGATTCAGCAAAAGCTGTACTGAAGGAAATTCAAAGCCATAAATGCATATATCAAAAAAGAAGAAATGGAAAACCTAACTGCACACTTAAAGGAAATAGAAAAGGAATAAAAATCTAACCCTAAAGGATGTAGAAAGAAGAAAATTACAAAGATTAGAGCAGAACTAAATGAAATAGAAAATAAGAAAGCCCTAGAAAAAGCAAACAAAATAAAAAGTTGATTCTTCAAGAAGATCAACAAAATTGACAAAACCTTTGCTAGACTAACAAAAAAGAGAGAGAAGATGCAAATACACAAAATAAGAAACGAGGAGGGGGATATCACCACTGACACCAAAGAAATAAAGAGTATCATAAGATGATATTTTGAAAAATAATATGCCAAGAAGAAAAATAATTTAGAAAAAATGGATAAATTCCTAAAAACTCACAAGCAGCCTATATTGACAAAAGAAGAAATTGATGAAAATTAATTAATCACAAATAAAGAGATAGAATCAGTCATCAAACACCTCCCAACTCAGTAGAGCCCAGAACCAGATGGCTTCACAGATGAATTCCACCAAACATTTTGGAAAGAACTAACACCAATTCTGCTTAAAGTCTTCCAAAAAATAGAAGTAGAAGGAAAATTGCCTAACCTATTCTATGATGGCAACATTACCCTAATACCAAAGCCAAACAAAGATGCCGCAAGAAAGGAAAATTACAGACCAATCTGTAATAAACCTAGATGCTTAAATCCTCAGCAGAATATATGCTAATTGCATTCAACAACACATCAAAAGAATTACACACCATTACCAAGTGGATTTCATCTTGTATATGCAAATATTGTACAACATAAGAAAATCAATCAAAGTAATACATCACGTAAACAGATCGAAATAAAAAAAAACACATGGTCATCACTATAGGCACAGAAAAATCATTGGACAAAATATAGCAATTTTCCTGATAAAAACACTGCAAAAGATAGGAAAAGAGGGAAACTTTCTGAACATGATAAAGGAAATATATATGAAAAATCCAGAGCTAACATCATATACAATGGTGAAATCCTAAAAGCTTTCCTTCTAAGATTGGGAAACAGACAAGGATGCCTACTATCACTGCTCCTATTTAAGATTACCTTAGAAGTACTTGCTTGAGCAGTGAAGCAAGAAAAAGATATAAAAAGCATGCAAATTGGAAAGGAAGAATTAAAAATTTCAGTATTTCCAGAGGAAATAATTCTATACTTTGAAACCCCTTAGAAATCTACAACAAAACTCTAGAACTTATAAATGATTTCAGTAAAGTTGCAGGATATAAAAGCAATGCTCAAAAATCAGTATCATTTCTGTATACCAATAATGAGCAATCTGAGGAGGAAATCAAGAAAAAAATACCATTTACAATAGTAACTAAAAGAATCAAATACCTAGAAATAAATTTAACTAAAGATGTAAATGACTTGCACACAGAAAACTACACAACACCATTAAAGAGAAATAAAGAAGACTCACATAAATAGAAGATTATTCCTTGTTCACGGATAGGAAGACTAAAAATCGGTAAGACATTTATCTTACAAAAACTAATCTACAGATTTAGTGCAATCCCAATAAAAATCAACACAAGAATTTTTACTGAATTGGAAAAACTACCTACAAAATTTATTTGGACAATTAAGGGGCCCCGAATAGCCAAATATATATTGAAAAAGAAAATGAAATTGGTGGAATCACACTTCCTGACTTTGAAACATGCTACAAAGCTACAGTGGTCAAAATTGCATGGAATTGGTACAAAGATAGACATACCGACCAAAGGAACTGAATTGAGAGTTCTGATATAGATCCTCACATATACAGTCATTTGATATTCGACAATGCCACCAAGCCCACTCAACTGGGTGGGAATGACCTCTTCAACAAATGGTGCTTAGAGAACTGGGCATCCATATTCAAAAGAATGAGAGAGGAACACTTTCTCACACCTTATACAAAAATTAACTCAAGATGGATCAAAGATCTTAATATAAGAGCCAAGACCATAAAGAACTTGGAAGATATTTTAAGGAAGCATCTACAGGACCTTTTAATAGGAAATGATTTCTTAAACTTCACACCCATACCATGAGCAGTGAAAGAAAAATACTTAAAAATAGTTAAATGGGAGCTCCTCAAAATTATTAACTTTTGCACATCAAAGTATGTTATCAAGAAAGTAAAACGCAGCCTACACAACAGAAGAAAATATTTGGCAACCATATATCTGATAGGATCCTAATATACAGCATATATAAAGAAACTCTACACCTCAAAAATAAAAAGACAGACAACCATTTAAAAAATGGGCAAGCCTCTTGAAAAGACACTGCTCCAAGGAAGAAATACAAATAACTAAAAAGCACATGAAAAGATGCTCAACATCACTAGCTACTAAGGAAAAGCAAATCAAAACTACAATGAGATACCATCTTACACCCATTAGACTGGTGGATATTAAAAATGTAGAGGACTACAAGTGTTGGAGAGGATGTGGTGGAGTAGGAACCCTCATCCACTGCTTCTGAAAATGTAGAATAGTCCAGCTATTGTGGAGGACAGTTTGGTGGTTCCTCTAAAAACTAACTATAGAATTACCATATGATCCCCCAATTCCACTGCTGAGTATATAAACAGAAGAATTGAAAGTAATGACACGAACAGATATATGCACACCAATGTTCATAGTGGCATTATTTACTATTGCCAAAAGTTAGAATCAATCCAAATGCCTATCATCAGATGAATGGATAAACAAAATGTGGTACATACACACAATGGAATATTCCTAAGCTGTAAGAAAGAATAGAGTGCTCACACACGGAATAACATGGATGAATCTTGAGGGCTTTTGTTGAGTGAAGCAAGCCAGGCAGTGAAGTACAAATATTAAATGACCTCACTGATATGAATTATGCAAATTGAGCAGACTCAGAAAGCTATTGTCTGGAAGATAGGTTTCCAGGAAATAGAATTGGAGCAGAAGGTTGTGAGCCAACACCCACAGGGATGTAATCTATGATAAGCTGAAAGTGTGTAGTTGCTCTTTGAAAAGATATGACAGGAAGGTAGTAATATTATTGGGTTGGGCTCTGCAGGTTTTACAGGTGAATAGATTGAGGAGGGTGGGTTGGAAAATCCAGGGAACTGGGGGGAGGCTTGGGAGAGGGACCAGGTGAACACTGGGAACTGGTGGGTATGTAGTTGAAAGTACAAATTTGGGACTGCTCTTATGGCAATATGACAAGGAAGGGTTATTGGTTTAGTGTGTTGGATTGGGAGAGAAATCAAGACTTGGTGCACCTACAGCAGACTTCTAGGGCGTGTTAGAGTAATCATTTTGTCATAACGTGTTGTACCAGTGAGAGGAGACCCATACAGTGAATGGGAAGTAGTGGGACTCTTATCCTAGGGAGGACCGCTATCTTCACAGAGGAGAGAGATTCTCTTGAGAGCATGGGCAGTGCCTAATAAGGAAGGGCAAACCTGTGTGTCAAGACCTCAGTGTTGTTGCAAGTAACTATGAATCTTGTCATCTAAGGAGTGAAGCTGGAGGGTCAACATGGGCCCTGAGGGGAGAAGGAGGGAGGAATAGAATAGATGGAACGGGGTATTAAGTGGACAATGGAAGTGTTCTACATGATCTTACAATGATGGCACAGACCATATTAAATATAATTAAAATTTATAAAAGTGTACAGTCTAAAATTTCACCCATAAAGTATACCATTGACCATGGTTAGCAGCTATGTTTCACTATTTGTATAGCAGCTGTAACAAAGGTACATTCCACATATGAAAAGATATTAATAAGAGAAGGTGAAAAAGGGGAGGATATTGGGTATATAAGAGTCCCCTGTATTCTGTATGTCTCTTTACTCTGACTTAAAATTTCTTTGAAAACAAAATGAAAAAAAGTAAGACATGGGGGAATAAATGGAAGAAAATGTCACTGTACATATAGGACACCAGATATTACAGTGATAAAAGGAAAAATGCCAAAAAATATTTTGAGTGTTTTTCACTCTTTTTAAATATTCTAATCTTTTAGTTTTATTTTTATTTTTTATAAATTTTTATGTGTTTTATTTATTATATTTAAACTTATCATTATTATTTCTTTTTCCTCTTAATTGTACTTTGCTATTTTATTGGTTTCATTTTTGAAGAAGCTTTGGATCACAGAAGTGTTACAACTGGTGCAGGGGAAGATCATCAGTGTGGGGTGTCAGTGGTGGGAGATATACGGGAAGAAGTTAACCTGGGCATACATATATGGTATATAAATATATTCAAATGTAAACGGGGCATTGTCACAGTTGGTGGAGACTCACACAATACCCGAGAAAATATTGAATTCCCATCCTGGAAAGGTCTGCCACATTCTCTAAGGGAGCAGCAACAGATTCCCAAGTGAGCCTTTGATCTTGAAATTGAAAGTTAGCCTATTGTTGTGCAGTCCCTAAGAGTTAAGACCCTCTTTGTTGCTAAAATGTGGCCCCTCTCTAAGCGAAGCTCTGCATATAAATGCATTACCTTACCCCCAGCGTGGAAGATGATTTCCGGGTATGTGTTTCCCTGGCACTGAGGTATTACTACCAAGCACCAACTACAAATGCAACTGGAAAAAGACCTCCAATAAAAGGGGGAAATGTAAAGTCAAATGAGTTTAAATGGCTAAGACACTTCAAACTGAGTCAGGAGTTCATCCCAGAGGTAACGTTTATGTACATCTCAGCAGCATATCATAGAGTGCCAAAGTGGATACTAACCTAATTAGTGGGGCTCCTGAGGTTTCTGGAAACACCCAGGTCCTATGGTCAGGGCAGATACCTCCAGAGTTTGGTGCCTTGCCTGTGGGCTCTACTTTGGGGTTTGTGCTCCAGAGAGTGACAGGGTTGGACTCAGTTATGGCTTTCCTACATATGGCTCATCTGTCCCTTCTATTCAAACCTATAGTTGGTGCTGGAGTTTATAGGTGTATGTCCAAGAGACTGGAATCTTTGGGCTATATATATTCCAGCTGGGGCCTTAGCCTCAGGGGATTTGCAACACATACTCTCCACTTCATTGAACTCACCCAGGGCAACTAAAAAGGAGGTGAGGATTGACAACTCAATACCAAGGAAAAGAGAGAGTCCACTACTGCAAGCAAAAGAGTCCCATCCTTCAGCTGTATGGGATCAAAGCCTCCTTTCAATTAGTGGTGGAGTGGACATCACCATCCCAGAATCCTCAAGATTGAGGAAAGAACTATGGACTAGAATGGACTTACTGCTATTCTAATATAGACATATTGTTATTCTATCAATGGAAGTAATCACAACATTGATGTGGTGGCATTGGCCACTGGAGACTCTGGGGACAGCAAGAGGGAAAAACAGTTGTAATATGGGGGCTTTTTTGGGAGTTGGAATTGTCCTGATGATGAATGCACAACATTGTGTTTGTTATAAAAGCTATTGATTATACACTTTAGATAGATCACATGGTATGTGAATATATCTCAATAAAACTTCTTACTAAATAAATTAATAATTGTGCAAGAATAGCCAGAAATAGCAGCCATGTACAGCAGAGGAAAAAGAGAGAGATTGAGAGGTGAAGAATATTCTTGTGTTTTTTTTTTTTGTTCATTTTTTGTTTATTAATATTATTATTGAAACAGTGAAAATGCTCTAATAATGCCTGAAGTGATGAATCCACAACTATGTGATTATACCGTATACCATTGATTATATACTTTGGATGAATTGTATAATTTATTAATATGTGACCATAAAATTGATTTGTTAAAATACAAAAAGAGCGTACAAAGAAATACTATTTACCCATAAACACGGAATGAATTTCTGCAACAATATGAATGGATCTTGAAGTCGTCATATTTTTGGAAGTAAGGCAGCCATTTAAAGGCAAATATTGATCATTTATATGAAATATTTATATGAAATATTGATCATTTATATGAAATTATTAGAATAAGCAATTTCATAAGCTCTGAAGCTAGAATACAGTTTCCAAGTGGTGTGGTGGGTATAAGGAATAGGGAATTAATGCTTAATTCGTACAGAATTTCCTTTTTGTTGATGGGAAAGTTTTGATTATGGATGGTAGTGATAATAGCACTACATTGTGAATTTAATTAACGAAACTGGATTATGTTCCTCTAGAGAAGGACATGTCACTTCTATTGCACTCTTCCCCCAAATACATAAATTCAATCTCATAATGAGAAGAATGAGATAAACATAAATTGAGGACAAAAACTGATCATTAGAGCTCCTCAATACTGTCCAGGTTATGAAAGAAAATGAAAGGCTGAGAAATTGTCAGAGAGAGGAAACTAAAGGGGCATGATGGTTAAACGCAACAGCACATTCTGGACTGGAATAGAAACACAAAAAGGACATTTTTGGAAAATATTGGTGAAAACTGAATAAGTCTGTATTTTAGTACATAGTACTGTAATGATGTAACAAGGTTGAGTTCTCGTTTTTTTACAAATATGCCATGGTCATATGAGCTGTTAACATTAGAGGACGTTGGTTGAAGGGAATTTGGGGCTGCTGTATGATCTTTGATATGTGTACTATTTTTTCTGTAATCTAAAATTGTTTCAAAATTGAAAGTTTTTCTTAAAAATAGGGTGAAATAAACATACTCCAATATTTTTTTTAAAAAATGAATTATGTATGCGAATGTGATTAAAAGGGTAAATTTTAAGTTTTATATGTAAACTGAATAAAATTTTAAAAATCCCATAAGACTTTACAATGCAAAAAGTGCAACCTCAGGCAAACTGTGGACTATAATTAACAGCACAATTATAATAATATTCTTTCACCAATTTTAACAAAGTTACTACACTTATGCAAAGTTTTAATAATTGTGGGGATTTAGGACTTTGCATGTCTGCATGATTTTTCTGTAAACTTACAACTTCTCTAATAAAAAATATTGAAGAAAGACTATATCACAGCCAGAAAAAATCTTAATGATGAAGGAAACTCATAAAATATATTCAGAGAACTGTGGAATTTTAACACATACAGAAATAATTTCTCAGTGCCATATCAGCAGCAACCATGTGGATTGGTGGTCCACCTTCCTAGTATCCTGGAAACAAATGCACCATTATCTTTAAAAATTGTAGGTATGTGTCTTGACTTGTCTGATGGCTATCTGAGGAATTGACTCTGGTGATTGCTTTAATAATAATATCCTGGAAATGTCTCAAACCTGGAAACAATTGCCGGTTAGCTTTCTTAAAAAATGTACAGTGTCTACAGCTGCCTAAAACAATTAATGACAGTTGGAGAAAGCAAGAAAGACTTAAAAATCTTATATATAAGGGGATATGGAAGGATATACATTAGGAAATAAAGTATTTGATAAGCTTCCTATATGACAGGTATGCTAGAAGACCACATGCAACTTCTGAGATAGTGCATGCTGAGAAAGATCCTGAGAAGTCTCTAAGCTTTTATCATTGCCTGATGTTTAGACTCTTCACAATAAATAAGTGAAGTATACACACAATTGTAAAGAGACTGACTAAGCATTCAAGGAGTGCCTTAACACACAACATGGAATGAAACCATACATTTTTGTTACAAGCATTTAATCAAATCATTGTCAAATTGCTAGCAAACCACAAAGTTAAAGAATAAAGACTTCAGGGACTACATACAACTAAGAACACGTTCTTTGTAAAAAAAAATTAAAAAGGTCAAAACCAAAAACAACTACACCCACAAGCAGCAACAGCAAGCCCTGCATAGAGGAGAGAGTCTGTTTCCAGAGAATCCACATTATAATATTCAAAATATCCAGTTTTCAATAGAAAATTCCAAAATACGGAAAGACACAAAAATGTATATCCCATATACAGAAAAAATAGAGAAGAGCATAGAAATATGAGGAATCCCACATGTTGTTAGAACTTTCTGATGCCAAAACCAGTACAGTTACTGATTGTGATATTTTCAGCACTTTGCAGAAGACTCAATAGAAAAACCAGGGAGATGGATAGGGAAAAGGGGGAGGAGATTAGGGAACAAGAGAAAGGCCAAGATGAGGGGGTCTTTCAATCAAAGCAGTACCAAACTTTGTAATATTTAAGTGATCCAAGATGTCAGTACATATGTTTTATTAGCTACCATGAAAGAGTAATAAAATAATAATTATTATAGTAATATCAGAAGACTACTATTTCAGCATTTTTTAAAATAATAACATAGGGTATAGTTTAAGAAATGGGAAGGAAAACAATAAACAGAGTAACCTAAGTCCTAACCATGTCTCTCCTCTTTACTACCTGCTTTATCTTGGGCATGTTGTTGATTCCGATTCCTGATGTGTAAAATATATTTAAAAATATTAAAAGTACCTATCTCAAAGGTTTGTAGTGAATAAAACAATGTCTGCAAAGCACTTAGAACACAAAGTGAACATTACATTTTCGCTAATATTGTCATTACTCTAACTATTGTCATTAATATCTGAGATTGTTTCCTCATCTACACATGGGTAAGCAATACCAATCACATAGTTTCTTATAAGGATTAAATGAAATCACATGTGCACAGTATTTATCTATATGCTGTATACATAGCAAGGAATCACTAATAGATTCATATTATTAGCTATGGTTGAGTTAACTCTATTCAAACAATAAACATTATAAATGCTTTACAGTAGAATTTTTATTGTTTCTTTCACTAATACCACCAATAACCAGTTATTCATGAATTGACTATTATAAATTGCATCCTAGCTAGTTTCTCTGTCACTGGCTGCCAACTACTTTGTGAACTCCAGCTCATGCTTTCCAGTAATCCCAATAATCCCCTTTATCTTTATCCTTTCACTCATTTTCTCATTTTCTTCAAGAAAGCTCCATTTCCCATACAATACAGGGTAAATTCTTTAGCTTTACATATATGACCTTTATATAAATCTTCTATCTACCCTTCCTATGTTATCTGAAAATAGGTATACTAGCCACTACTTCCAAATTAAGCTGTTAATCATCAGTGAGCACAGATGATCTCCTGTCCTTTATGTTTAAAATTCATCATATCTATAAGCTTTACAGAGTTTCACCTGGGAGGAAGTTTTAGTGTGCCCTAAGAATTCATAGCCTTTATTTTTATCTCAAAAACACATAGTAATGAGTAAATCAGTAGAATCCAGATGGTTGTTTCTTACAATGGGAAAGTTTAATAAATTAAGTTTGTATTAATAAAAATTGTTATATTTTCAGATATAATTAGCAGCCACATGGAATTCATGGAGAATAAAAAAATGACAGTTTGTTCTCATCAGGCTTACAGAGAATCCAGACTTGCAGAAAATCATATTTGTGGTGTTTTTTGTCATGTACATCATCACTGTGGTAGGAAATGTGCTCATTGTGGTCACCATCATTGCCAGTCCATAATTGGGTTCCCCCACGTACTGTTTCCTGGCCTCTCTCTCCTTTCTAGATGCATGCTTCTCCTCTGTCAATAGTTCAAAACAGATCGTATATTCACTCCACGAAAAGAAGCCCATACCATTCAATGATTATATGACTCAAGTTTTTTGGGAACATTTCTTTGGAGGGTCTGAGATTATCCTGCTTACAGTGATGACCTATGATCACTGTATGGCCATTTGTAAGCCTTTGCAATATACAACCATCATGAGCCGGCTGGTGTATGGTCTGCTACTGGGAGTGGCATGGGTGGGGGGTTTACTTCTCACAACCATACAGATTCTCTTCATGATCCGATTACCCTTACATGGCCTTATCATCATAGATCACTTCATGTGTGATCTGAACCCTTTGTTCACTCTTGCCTGCTCTGATACCCACACTCTAGGGCTTTTTGTAACTGCTAACAGTGGGTTCATTTGCCTATTAAACTTCCTCCTCTTGCTGGTCTCTTATATGGTAAAACTGTCCTACCTATGAAACCATAGTTTGAAAGGGAGGCACAAAGCCCTGTCCAACTTTGACTCCCACATCACAGTGGTCATCTTATTCTTTGTGCCTTTCATATATGTGTATATGAAACCTGCAACTAATTTACCCTTTGAAAAAGCAGTTGTTGTATTCTACACTAACATATCTCCCATGTTAAATCCCTTAATATATACCTTAAGAAATGACCAGATGAAAAATGCTGTAAGAAAACTTTGCAGTAAGAAAACTTTTTCAGGTTACAAATAATTATCTATGGAACCCTATTACATTTCACCTAAGGAAAGTGTCAAAAGTATGTTTGGGATGATCTCAAACAAGGATTACTTATTGGAGAAAGGAAAAACTAATCACTACAATTCTTGGATTCTGCACTAAAGGAAGCAGAGGTGATTGCAAGACATGGCAGGAAAACTAACAGGTACACTTTTTGTGTATTTGGAAAATTCTGTCCAATTGGTCTTAACTTTATTGTCTTAATCCATATAGAGAATTTTCCTCTAATAAAAATTAAGAGAAATAATAAAAAGGGGTACGCATTGCTAATATATCCGTTTTAGAGGTGAGGAAACAGAAAAGGGAAGGTAAAAACGAATAAAACAGAAATCACAGATATATTGAAGAGACAGGAACCCTGTTTTGACTGATTTCACAACCATGCTCAACTACTCTGAGACACTGCCAGGCAATGAGGAAATAAAGGTCAAGCAATTAAAATAGCAACAATTTATTGGGCCAGAGACTCTGCAGGGCATATCATAAATATTTCATTTCCAAAGACATAAATCTAATATTTTTTCTTTAATAAAAGCTTATTTTTATATATCAGAATTCATGGTCATTCATTGCCTGTATCATCACTGTAACTAATTGTAATTCAGAGCTACAAAACAATGACATTTAATCTCTGAAGTTAGGTAATGTAGATTATGCCATGTATCCAACTTTCTTTGTGTGATTCAGAACCAATTTTATTGTCCATTTAATCCATCTTATTCTATAACCTAAAAGAAAGAATAATGACTCAAATAAAGTAATATATGAATGTTAGGCAGAAATTTCTATTTGTTAAATATGTAGTCATACACTATACAATATTTGTCAGATAGATGCAATTACTTTTGCAAGGTAGCACAATGGGTAGTACACAATAAGTTCTGGATGAATGTATATAATAGGAATAAATTGAATAAAATATAGAGCATAAAGTTAGTATGAAATCTTGGGGAATTGTTTCCTACCTTTATCTGATGGAAATTCTATGGAGACTTTAAGCTAGATCTCATGGGACAATTAAAAATTTATTTCATTTTTTAAATTCCTACTTAAACTCAGAAAAAAGAAATAAATTGATACAAAGATTCCTAGCATATGAGCAAATAATGTACATTGATATACGTTCAGGTGTCAGTAATTTTTCATTATCTTCCTGAATATGGTTTGGTTATGTTGTTTTTCTGTTTGTCAATGTAACTTTTGTTAACATTTAATTACTAAATGCTATTTTGAAAAGTGTGTGGCTCTGGTTATGCATAAGTAAACTTTATCATGCTTATATCCCATTAATTCCTTCCTCCTTCATCAAGTCATTAACCAACAATATTTTTGAGCCCAAGTAATGTGACAGTTGCTGGGCTGCAGTGGAGAATAAAAAAAGACCCAGATCCTGCCTCACTGAAGAGGTTCAGACAACTTATTATCATTGGGAATCCTGTTGTGTGGGGCAGAAATTAAAATTAAAATAGCACCGGGGGTTACGAAAACACGTGGGAGGGATACCCAGCAAAATCCAGGAAAGGATCAGGAAAGGTGTTGCAGATAAAAGACAAAAAACATGAGACTTCAGGAGTGAAAAACTTTCTACAATGTGAATAAGCATGAGGTTGTGCTGAGAGCTTTTTAGGAGATGGAATATATAACAAAGGCCAAGAGGTCAAACTGAGTATGATATAAGTATAAAAGAAACAATTCAGTATAAATATGGATACGGGTACATGTATTCGTTCAACAATTATTTAATGAATTCCCATTGTGTGTCATTCTCTGTGCTGGGCAATGAGAGGGGAGAATATAAAAAGAAAGTAACAAAGCAGGAAAGATATAAACAGGGAAGATCAGAAGGAGTCCTATAGTCTTATTAAGGTTTAATTTTAAGGGCAATGGGGGAACTGCTTAACTAGTACATGATACAGTGAGACTTGAAATATAGAAAAACTCTAAGTATTGTGGAGGATCCAGACTGAAATCAGGACAGCAGTTCAGAGGTTATCCTATTGATTTAGGTATGAGCATGAAACCTGAACTCTGTTGGTGTCAGTGGGAACTCAGACTGTGGTGGACACAATAACCAGGCCTGGTCCACCACATCCCAGCCACTTTCATTCTAGGCTGCGACTATCACAAAACTCCATACTTCTCTGTATCTATGTACCAGATGAAATGAAAGCTGCCTGACTTGACGAATGTTGTCACTCCCCCAGGGCCCACCGTGGCACAATGACTGACTGGCATAGGGATACACAAATCTGGACTCCTTGCCTCTCTCTCTCATATTGCCTGTGTCCCTCATCCCTTCTTCTATAAATCAATTCCATAAAAACTTCCATGTCAGATTTTGCATCTAAGGAACCAGAGGTACAATGGAGAAATGTAAAAGGATTCAATTTATATTTAGGAGTTATAATCAAAACAATGATGATGAAGAATAGAAAGAGAAAGGAAGTGAATGAAACCAAGTTCTGGCTTAGATCACTGAATGGAGTTGTGAATGCAAGATGGAACACAAAGAAGATGAGTGTTGTTTGCAATATATTGAGTGAGATGTCATGGAAAATATACAAGTAGAAATGGACAAGACATTGACTATATGGATCTGATCCTCAGAAACAAGAACTGGATGGAAGAAATGTAGGAAATGCATTTAAGCCATAAAAGCACTAAGCATTACCTTGGAAGTGTGCTTAAAGTGAGAAGGGAGAACAGAATTTCCTAATGTGATTGAGGGAACCATGAGTGGTCGCCAATGATCTAACAAATGGTCCATAAATATTTTGATATTTTCAGGAAAAATACCAAGTAATTTGATTTGAATTTTAAAGTTTAAAAATTCCTGTCTTTTTCCCAATCTCAGCAGGAAAGTTTTCAGTCTTTCGCCAATGAGTACAATGTTAACTGTGGGTTTTCTTATTTGCACTTTACCATGAAGAGAAAGTTTCGTTCTATTCCTATCTTTCAGGGTGTTTTTGTAAGTAATGCTGTATTTTGTCAAATGCCTTTTCTGCATCAGTTGAGATGATCATGTTATTTTTCTTCTTCATTTTATAAATGTGGTGTATGACATTGATTTTTTTGTGTGTTGAACCACCCTTGCATACCTGGGATAAATCCCCCTTGATTGTAGAGTCTAATTCTTTCAGTGTGCTTTTGAATTCAGACAGCAAATATTTTGTGAGGATTTTTATGGCTACATTCATTAGAGAAATTGGTCTGCAATATTCTTGTTTCATAGTATCTTTTTTTGGCTTTGTTATTATCATAAGGTTGGCTTCATAGAATGAGTTTGTTAGCATTCCCTCTCGCTAAATTTTTTGGAAGAGTTTGAGCAAGATTGATATTATATCTTCAATGAATGTTTCGTAGATTTTACCTGTGAAGTCATCTGGTTCTGGGCTTTTCATTTATGAGGGTTTTTTAACTAATATATTTCAGTCATACAGGAATATACATAAACAAAAAGTGTATAATAAAAGTTGTGCATTTACAAAATAAACATGCATAACATCATAAAGGGATCTCATATATCTCCCATCCTCCAGCACCCTGCATTGCTGTGAGATATTTGTTAAAACTATGCAAGAGCATTGTCAAAATATTACTACTAACTATAGGCCATATCTTACATTTGGTGTAATTTCCCCCCAACCCACCCTGTTGTGTTTTTTTTTTTTTTTTTTTTTTTTGCTTTTTATATTTTTGAAGTATATCATTCAAACATGAACATAAGAAGTATATAGTAAAAGTGTACTTATAAAACAAACACGTGTAACATCATACAGGTTTCCACACATCAACCCACCTCCAACACCTTGCATTGTTGTTGTAAGACATATGTTACAAATTATGAAAGAATGTTGTCAAAATCATATATTTGGTGTATTTTTCTGGCAACCCATCCTATTATTATTTTTTAAATATATTTTTATTACAGAAGTTGTGAACTTACCAAACAATCATGCACATGTTTAGAATTTCCATAAAATACCCCTTCATCAACACACCACACCATGGTGGAACATTTGTTACAGATTTAAGATAATACCAGTTTTGAGACTATTACCACCAACCATGGTCCATAGCATACATTTGGCATACTCCATACTCCATCTTTTTCAACACAGTAGTACATCATTGGTATAAATGCAGGAATATTACAGTATTGCTGTTAACAGCAGTCCATAGGTCCCTCCTTTTGTATATTTCCTGTGCATCTCCACATTCCCACCACCCTGCAATAGTGACGTACATCTGCTCTAGCTCACAGAGGGATGCTCTTACGTCAGTACCATAAACCACAGTTCTCATCTATCTCTGGGTTTACTGTGTTAGCCATTCCCTAGATTATTCTCTAGATTTCTTTTAAATGACATTTACACCCCTAGACTACATTTTCCAGCCACATTCCCGTTTATAAACCACTATAGTGTGCTACCACTATAATGTGTTACCATCAGCTCTATACATTTCCACACTTTTACTGTAAAGTTAATTAAAACTTCCAAATACACTAAGGATGAGTAGTCCTTCTCTGTCTTCATCTTATCTCCTTTAAGAATCCACCATCTACTACCAAGTCTTGAAGGTGTTTTTCTACATTTTCTTTCTTTTACATTTAGGTCTTTGATCCATTTTGAGTTAAATTTTGCATAAGATGTAAGAGAGGCCTCTTCTTTCCTTCTTTTGGCTATGGATATCCAGTTCTCCAGCACCATTTGTTGAATGAACTGTTCTGCCTGAGCTGGGTGAGTTTGATAGGCTTGTCAAAAATCACTTGACCATAGATGTGAGGTTCTGTTTCTGAACCATCATTTGAGTTCCATTTGTCTCTATGTCTATCTTTATTTGAATACCATGCTTTTTTTTTTTTTTTTTTACCACTGTAGCTAAGTAATAAAATTTAATGTCCAGAAGTGAGAGTCCTCCAACTTTACTTTTCCTTTTTAAGGTGTTTCTGACTATTTGGGACCCCTTATCCTTCCAAATAAATTTGATAATTTTGTTTTCCATTTGCTTAAAAAAAGCTGGTGAAAATTTTATTGGGATTGCATTGAATATGTATACCAATTTGGGTGGAATTTACATCTTAATGATATTTAGTCTTCCAATCTAAAGGCATGGAATGCCCTTCCAATTACTTAGGTCTTTTATGATTTCTTTTAACAGTGCATTGTAACTACAATCTGAATACATGTGCTTAACATCCTTGGTTAAATTTATTCCTATTTGATTATTTTAGTCACTATTGTAAATGAAATTTTTCCCTGAATTCTTCCTCAGATTGCACATAACTATTGTCTTTTAAAGTCTATTTCATCTTATATGTGTATAGGTATACCTACTCTGGCTATTGTTGTTGTTTTTCCTGCATGCTTAGAAAATCTTTTTCCAACCTTTCACTTTCAATCTATTGGTATCCTTAATTCAAAGGTGAGTCTCTTGCAGACAGCATATAGGTGGCTCATATTTGCTTATCCATTTTGCCAGTTTGTGTCTTTTGATTGAGGAGTTTAATCCATTAACAATCAATGTTATTACTATAAAGGCCGTTCTTATTTCACCGATTTTGACTTTGGGTTTTACATGTCATATTTTATTTTCACCATGTTTTTGAGATTTTTAGTTACTTTTACTGTTTTAATCTTCATTTCTAGACTCTCTTCCAAGCCTCTCTCTCATCTTTTCTTTTCAGATGTTAACACACCCTTTAGTATTTCCTGCAAAGCCAGTCTCTTTGTTACAAACTCTCTTAGTTTTGGTTTATCTATGAATATTCTAAACACCCTCACTTTTGAAAGACAATCATGATGTATATAAAATTCTTGGCTGGAAGTTTTTCTCTTGCAGTATCTTAAATATTTCATACCACTGCCTACTTGTCTCCATGGTTTCTGATGATAAATTGGCAATTAATCTTCTTCGGTACCCCTTATATGTTATGCATTGCTTTTCACTTACTGCTCTCAGAATTATTTTTATCTTTGGCATTTGACATTCTGATTTATATATGTCTTGAGGTTGGTCTATTTGAATTTCCTTGGATGGGAGTACGTTGAGCTTCTTGGACACAGATATTTGCATCCTTCAATACGTTTGGGAAATTTTACCATTATTTCTTCAAATATTCCTTCTGTCCTTTTCCCTTCTCTTCTCCTTCTGGGACACCAATGACATATATGTTTGCATGTCCCTTGCTGTCATTTATTTCCCTAAGAGCTTGTGTCATTCTTTCCGTTCTTTTCTTCATCTGTTCTTTTATATGTTCACTTTCACAGAACATGTCTTCAAGCTCACCAATCCTTTTTTCTGCCTCCTCAAATATGCTATTATATGACTCCAGTGTACTTTTAATTTCATTTATTGCAACTTTCATTCCCATAAGATCTGCCATTTTTCTATGTTTGCTTTCATATCCTTCTTTGTGCTTACCCAGTGCCTTCTTAATATACTTAATATCTTTAGCTATCTCATTTAATTTATTAAGAATATTTGTTTGAACATCTATGATTATTTGTCTCAACATCATTATGTCATCTGGAGGCTTATCTTGTTCCTGTAACTGGGCAATAACTTCTTGTTTCTTGGTATGGATTGTAGGATTTTTTTGGTGTATTGGCATCTGGCTTAATACATGTATTTATTTTGGGTGCAGTTTCTCTCTTTAGTTTAGGGATTTATTGCCATTTATCCTTTGCTGGTTGTGTAGTAGGAGTTGAGGATGTAGTTGGGGATGTAAGCTGTGGAGGCTCAAGCTGCCTGCATTGGCCCAGGGACCAATAATTTTCTTCCACCTTTCTCCTGTGTCAGGGGTAGAGATAGAGCCACAGCCATGTGTAATAATCCAAGTCGTGCAGGCCAAGACCTTCTGTAGTTTCCTGGATAGACTGATGAAGCTTCACACCCCTTCTTCCCTTGCCTGGGGTGGGGATATATCTTCAGGTGTGGGCACCAATCTATGCAATGTGGGTCCAAAATGATCATAGTTGCCCAGGTAGACTGACATAACACTGGGCCCCCATTCCTACCACAGGTGTGGATGGACCCTCTGGACTGCTGAACAATCTATTTCATGTGCATTGAATGCATCTGCAGTTGCCCTGAGAGACTGAGGGAGTACTGTCCCTTATGCCCTTTAAGGGTAGGAGTGGAACCACTGATGCCCAACAGCCCAGTCCGTGTAGGCTGAAAATTCCTGCCATTACACAGAGAGGCTGAAGAAACAGCAGCCCCCTCCTGTGCTATTGGGAGGTGGGGGTGTATCTATAGGTAGCCAAAAGTTCTGTCCCTATACTGCCAGTTCTTATATAAGTTCAGGCAGTATATAAGAGTACCTGCCAACTTCTGGAGAGTCTTAAGCTATCCCAACCCCCTCTTATTTTGGGGGGAAATGGGGGTGTATCCACAAGAATCCACCTGTCCATGCCATGCAGGGCAAAAGTGCCTGCTGTTGCCCATAAAAGCTGAAGAAACACAGTTCCCCTTATATCTTACTTGGGGATAGTGTTAGAGTTATAGGTGTCTGACTATCCAGTCTGTGTGGGCTGAAAGCATCTGCAGTTACACAGAGAGGCTGAGGAAACACAAATCCTATCTTAACTTATTGGGGGACAGTGATGGAGCTACAGGTGCCGAAGTATCCAGACTGTGTGGGCTGAAAGCACCTGCAGTTTCCAAGAAAGGCTGAAGAAACCCCAGCTCCCTCGTACCCTATGGGGTTGGAGGGGTGGAGATGGAATTGAAGGTGCTCAACAAACAAGTTTGTGTGGGCTGAAGAACCTGCAGTTACATGGAGAGGCTGGTATAGATTCCACCATCTTCCTCACTGACAGAGGTGGGTTTGAAGCCTAAACAAGAGCTGCAGTCCAATCTGGGTCGGAAAACACCAACCCCTACCAGCACTGTGATTTGCAAACAGCCCTGCTTCTGCTCATGCTGGGACCAGGAGTGGTAACTGGCCTCTTTCTGACCTGGACAGGTTCAAACTTTAGCTCTTTTTAGGTTATACTTTAGACAGCTGAATTTACTAATCAGTAACTGAAGTTGGTGTGCAACCATCTCTTCCTTCCCAGTTTTGGGGAAATGGAGCTCCCAATTCTAGCCATGGAATATCTTCTGAGGCAGCTACTGCCATCAGTGGAGGATAGGCACCAGCATCTGAGGCGTAGAGTGCTCTACTCACAAATCTTCTCTGCCGATGATCAGTTTCCACTTTCGATTCTTTCAAGGATGGTGCAGGATGGTCTTCTGGTCTCCTGGAGCCCCCAAACAGGTGCTTAAATAGCTATGGGTGATGAGTAACTGCCCTGTAGAATGAGCTGACCCTTGAAGATCCTTACTCTGCCACCATATTTCTGGTTATTCTGTTTTCTTTGTTTTGTTTTTGTTTTTTAATATATTTTTACTATTGAGGTTGTGAACTTACAAAACAAACATGAACATGTATAGAATTACCATATTGTTTCAATCTCATTACTTGTTATTGATTTCTTGAGGTCTCCTATTTCTTCTAGGTTAGTGTAAGTTGTTCACGTGTTTTTAGGAGTTTTTCCATTTTGTTTTTGTTTTCTAGTTTGTTGGCATATTGTTGTATCTTCTTATGATCTCTTTTATTTCTGCAGAGACAGTGGTGATGTCCCACCTCTCATTTCTGATTTTATTTATTTGCATCATCTCTCTTTTTTTCTTTGTCAGTCTAGCTAAGGGTTTGTCAATTTTGTTATCTCAAAGAACTAACTTTTAGTTTTGTTTTATCTCTCAAATTTTTTTTTGTTTTTCTTGTGGTTCTCATTTGCATTTATTTCTGCTCTAATTTTTGTTATTTATTTCCTTCTATTTTCTTTGGGATTAGTTTATTTTTCTTTTTCTAGTTTCTCCAGGTATGCTGTTAGTTCTTTTATTTTAGCTTTTTCTTTTCTTTTAATGTAAGTATTGAGTGCTATAGATTTTCTTCTCAGGTCTGCCTTTGTGATATCCCATAGGTTTTGGATGTTGTGTTCTTGTATTCATTGATCTTGAGATATTTACTGATTTCTTTAGCAATTATTTATTTTTCCCACTGATTATTTAAGAGTGTGTTGTTTAATCTTTGCATATGTTGAATTTCCATTTTTTCAAACTCTTATTGATTTCCAGCTTCATTACATTATGATCATAAAATGTGCTTTGTATAATTTCAATCTTTTACAATTTACTGAGACATGTCTTGTTACCCAACATATGGTCTATCCTGGAAAAGGATCCATGCGTCCTTGAGAACAATGTATATCATGCTTGTTTTTTATATAATGCTCAAAAGATATCTGTTAGGTCTAGTTCATTTAGCATATCACTCAAGGTATCCATTTCCTTTTTTGAACCTCTGTCCAGATATTCTATCCAATGTGGAGAGTGATGTATTGAAGTCTCCAACTATTATTGTTGAGATGTGTATGTCTCCCTTCAGGTTTGCCAGCTTGTGTCTCATGTATTTAGGGACACCCAGGTTATGTTCATAAATACTTATGATTGTTCTTTCCTCTTGGAGAATTATTCATTTTATTAATATATAGTGACCTTCTTCATCTTTTATAACAGTTGGCATTTAAAGTCTATTTTGTCCAATATTTGTATCACTCTACTAAATCTTTTTCAATTATTATTTTCATGGAATATATTGTATCTTAGATGTGTATCTTGTCGACAACATATAAATGGCTCAAATTACTTGATCCATTCTATATCCATTTTTTGTGGGGGGGGAGTTCAATCTATTAACATTCAGTGATAATACAGTAAAAATATTATTTTCTTTATGTATTTTATCCTTTAGTTTTCTATTGTCATATCTTACAATCATCCATCTTTTTAACCTTTTAGTTAGCATTACTAAAAGTTTTCATTTCTAAACTCTTCTCCACGCCTTTCTACCTTGTCTTTTCATTTGTGGCTGTAGCATTGCTTGTAAATCCTGTCTTTTGTTAGTAAAATCCCTCAGTTTTGGTTTGCCCAGGGACTTTAAACCCACTGTAATTTTCTTTGCCAGATAAAGAATTATTGGCTGGCATTTTTTCTTTTTCAGAACCTTAAATATATCATACTACTGCGTTTTTGCCTTCAAGTTTCTGATGGGAGATGAGCACTTAGTCTTTTTTTTGTTGTTGTTGTTAAAATGACATAAAAATACATATGCATATATGTGCAATTGTTTACATAAATGTTATTTGTTATATATATATATATATATTTTTTTTTTTTAAAGGTGCTTAGATTACCTAAATATTATTCAGAAATTACAGGGATTCCCATGTATCCCACCGCCCACACCTCCAACAACATCCCACACAACCATTCCTCATCCATGTGGTACAACACCCGCAATGGATATATACATCCTGGGGCCTTGCCACCGAGCATAGACCACAGTTCACATCACAGACCACACTCTCTCCCACCCAGTTCTGCATGGTATATTCTCATGGAAAATGGCCTACATCCGTCGCTGCTTCGCCACTCAGGACATCTCCCAAAGTCGCAAAAAAGCCCGAGTATTTCAACTGCCCCTCCTCTCCCTGCCCCAAACATGTCCAGTGGCCACTGGCTCCACCTCACTGCTACAATTTCTTCCATTGCTTGAATCACAATATATCTACAACAGAACACCACCAAGTCCACTCTAGTCCACAGCTCCTCCCGCAATCCTGAAGGGACTTGGAAGGTGATGTCCACTCCACCTCCAAGTGAGAGAGGGCTTATATTCCATGGATATAGTGGATGGGATAATCTTACCTTCAGCTGCAGGCCCTCTCCATTCCCTGGGATGGCTGTTGCCCATCGTTGTCTCCTCGCCAAGTTACTTAGATGAGTCCATTGAGCTGTAGGGTAGGAGTTGCAGCTCCACTGAGATTCCTGGCACAGCCGGCACATAGGTGGGCCAGAGGATACAGTCTCTGGAAGTACACCTAAAAACTCCTGCATCACATATAGGTTTGAGTAGAAGGGACTGATGGGCCATGTGCAGGGATGACTTGTTTGAGTCCAACTCTGTCACTCTCAGGAACACAGATGCCAGTGAAGAGCCCACTAATTAGGCATCAATCTTTGGGGCTATCCACACTTGTATAGGACCTGGGTATCACCAGAGCCCTCAGGGGTCCCTCAGTGTGGGGTGATATCCACTTTGGTGTTCTATGAGATCCTACTGGGGTGTGCATAAGTATTACCTCTGGGATGACCTCCCAACTCTCTTTGAAGCCTCTTAGCCACATGAAATCATTTCTCTTTACCTTTTCCCCCTTTTATTCAAGGTCTTTTTCCAATCGTGTTGCAGTTGGCACTTGGTATTAATCCCTCGTTGCCAGGGAGGCTCATCCCCAGGAGTCATGACCCACGTTGGGGGGAAGGTAATGCATTCAAATGCTGAGTTTGGCTTAGAGAGAGGCCACATTTGAGCAACAAGGAGACTCTCAGGTGGTAACCCTTAGGCACCCCATAACAGTAGGCTAATTTTCAATTCAAAGAGCAAATGCTCATAAGGCTAGTCCTCAATAACAAGAACCCATCAGTGGGCCAACCTCTTTTGCCAGACACTGCCTCTGCACTCGGGATTGTTGCTGCTCCCTTGGGGAATGTAGCAGAGCCCTCTAGGCTGGGAATTCAGATTCCCTCATTAATTGAGTAATTGTCTACCCACCGTGACC